>KK502843.1:52798-68298 GCA_000688735.1 Glossina austeni
TACTCTTCATCACTTGTGGTAGGGTGGTAGGGTATAGTAAATTAGTGCGAACGTATTTAGCACCCGAAGGTTTTAAGATAGACGTACTTTTTTTGATATCACCTAAGCTGGAAATTTGGACCATCCCGGCCTATTTTTGGGATGCTAGCCTAATAAGGATTTTCACAAAAATTGATATTTTGTAGGTGATCGAAAGTGATCCATAACATTATAGTAAATTCATACAAAAATGAACTCTACAAAATTTGGACCATCTACGTCTATTTTTGGATGCTACCCAATAGATAGGGATTAAACTTAAACTACTACATTAGGGCGAGTTTTGAGCTCCCTTCCCAATAAATAGGGAGATGGAAACTATGCCTTTATATAGGAGCAAGATATAATTTCTGTGTTCTATAATAAAAATAAGAATTGTTTCAAAAAATGTGGTGTAGGGTATTTAACAGTCGGTCTTGCCCGACTACAATATTCTTACTTATTTCTTATTACATTGCAAGGCATATAAGCGACTTAATGTTGAATAAAAGTTAAGACAGACATGTGAGTGTATAAATAAATGAATTAACAAACGAAGCTGAATATAACAGTGTTTAGTACTATCTCAATAATTCCCAAGAAATTTCCTGCAGCTCAATACAGAAAGCAATAAACTCAGCTTATTGCTTTCCCTATAAATTCTCGCAAAACTAGAAGTTAATCACAATAATTAACGGTCCAAAGTTATGATGCCTTAGTATCGGAGAAATAATTGATTGCTACTTTACTTTTCATTTACGATGCGAGATAGCGAGTATAGAATTTTCATCTATTATAATATTTTTTGTTGATAGAAGTGCTGAAAGGATGACAATTATTATTTACAAAGTCTAAACTACGATAATCCCCGTATAAACAGGTCAATGATTTCCGTAAAAAGCGGTACACGCGATAGTAGGTGAATTTTGTGCGGTATCTAAGTATAGTTGTGCGTCTCGGTGTGTGTGCGTTCTTGGACGAATATCGAACAATGTTAAAGCCTCCAGTCGTTTACATAAATTCAATGTGCAACAATGTTTTCGCATAACTAAAGATGACAACTTGAGCATTTAACTGTTTACGGTATGAATTTTTTTTCGTTTCCCTTTCTTCGAAATCTATTGCG
Source organism: Glossina austeni (assembly GCA_000688735.1). Lineage (NCBI taxonomy): Eukaryota > Metazoa > Arthropoda > Insecta > Diptera > Glossinidae > Glossina > Glossina austeni. The sequence continues at coordinate 53,943 of KK502843.1, forward strand.
CATGTCAACTGATTTAAAAAAATTAATATATTAGAGCGTTACCAGATCTGTTTTGAATTTATACGTCAATTGTTAAAGACTTGGTAAAGAATTGGTAAAAAAAAATATATATATATATATATATATATATATATGTATATATATATATATATATGTAGCTGATTGCTTAAGAAATACAGGAACAAATAGCAAATGAAAACACTACAGTGGGACATGGCCCAGCATTAACAGCACTCTACAGTTATTCATAGAAGGACTTTTCAAAATAAGTTGTTATATGGGAAATGAATGAAAAAGTGACCCGATCCAAAGCATTTTTAATAGTGTTTGCCTTTGGGTCAAAGCACGCCAATGTCTCGAATTTCAACAAAATATCTCATAACTTGCGATTTCTAGGTTGAACACAAGAAAACGAGATGGTCGGGCGGGCGGACAGATGGACGGACAAATTTAGAGTGACAATATTAAATAAAAGGTGAGTCTATTTCGGGCCCTTAGAGATGATGCCCACATCAGCGCAAGCTTAATATACATCCTCTGGCACAAGCGATCTAAGGTATAAAAAGGAAAATTTCAAGTCAATGACAGTAAGAGTGCAAAACATTATATAAATATTGAAAAAGTATGGTAACTTTCTGTCAATATTTTTTTCTCTCTGGCTTTCTCTCTCTCTCTCTCTCTAGTAAGAGTGCAAAACATTATATAAATATTGAAAAAGTATGGTAACTTTCTGTCAATATTTTTTTCTCTCTGGCTTTCTCTCTCTCTCTCTCTCTCTCTCTCTCTCTTAGTCTCGCTCGTTTGGTGTTTGTAACTCTCTTTTTCGGAAATGTTTCCCGTAAAGCTAAAATTAAACACATAATCAATTTCCCCTCATAATTGACTAGCAACCCGATGAATACCGCAAATAATTAATAAAATTTGAGCTCAGTCAAAAATGGTCCATAGTGGCGGCAGCATCCCGGGCATGCAGACGTATTTAATAATAATGTAAGAAATTAATCAAAGTGTTGATGTGTTGTTAGCTAGTGCGGCAAGCTGACACCCCACTCACTGACTAATAAAATCGACAGTAAATTTATTTACTTTTTTTTTATATTCTTGCGAAAAAAATGAACGAAAAAATATTAAAAAAATATTAATTAAAAAGAGTTAAAAAAAAAAAAAAAATATATATATATATATATATATATATACATATAAGTATATCTTCAAGTTTTTTTTGCGAAAGCAAAGCAAAAAAACAACAAGTAGATAAAATGTAACTGAAATTAATGAAGAAACATGAATGAATCAAGAGTTATATGGCAAATAGTTACATAAGCGATGAAAAAATACTTTTAAGTGCTTTGTAATGTTAATGGAAAATATTAGAGGGAAAAAGGAAAGAAAGCATTAACAATGATGATAAGAAAGAAAGCGGATTATGATATTAGCAGACAATCACATGCATATAAAAAATGCTTAACATGTATGCGGACACAACTACTAAGGATTGAAATTCTTTGGATTTTGAAAAAGAATTGTTTGTTGTTGGTGTAAATGAAGACATAAAAAAAAAACATCTTTCAATGTATGCGTGTTAATATCCAGTATTGTACATAAACAAGAACTATTAATTAGAACAACAATTTTGCAACGTTATTATATTTATTATTAGGCTTTTTTTTTTTCTCACTAAATACAACGTAATTATCATAAACGCATTTGTCGATCTGTGCAACGTTTTTTTGTTTATTTTTACTCTTTTTTTTTTTTTTTAAATAACAACGAAATCACTTAGATAAGGTCAATTAATGGATCTTATTAAGCAAAAAAAAAAAAAAAAAAAAAAAAAAAAAAAAAAAATCCTATTTAGAAGTAACTAAAATTTTATTCCACGTTTCTTTTACGTGATTAAAATATTCAACATCCAATGCAATGCCTGCCTATAAATAGTAAAGTCTTTAAACTATATTTTTATGTAATGTTATCTGTTATAGATCAAATTTTTCTTTTCGGTACTCTTGGTACGCTATTTGCCAGTACAAGGCATATTAAATTTGTGCGTATATATGTGTACCAAAAAAACTGACTTAAGATATACCGGACTTTTATTCATAATCGATTCAGAGACATTCTCCGAAACGGTTTAAGTCCTTCTTCTGTCCATTCTATTCAAGCTTTTACTTTTAATATTGACTTCGCGTTCCTCTCTTTTACAATTTATGCTAAACGCTCGTAGTGATAGGAGAAGTACAAAAAGACGTAGATAATTACCTCGACGAATGGACGGACAGATGGATGGACGGACAAAAATCAGATGCAAAGTGACAAGTAGGCCAGCTGATGAACAGACAAACTGAAGTATATATAGAAAAAGCGAACTCTATCTATCGAATTTTCTCTATTTCGCCTTTTAATCTCAATCTTTGCCTTTTTGGAAATTCCAACAAGAAACCGCATAGACATATGAAAAGAAGAACGCAATCAACGGACGAGGTGACAAAGGCACTGGCACAGGCACGTTTGGATGGATGAAATGATGAAAAGCCAGAAATGACGGGCGGACAGACAAACAAGCAGACTGCCGACCGCCACTTAGCGTTATGGAAGAATCAGCAAAACAACGACGGAAAATTAAGCGAAGCGAGGAAATGAACAGACGTGTACAAGACGAGCAGGAAATAAGTTGGGAGAGAGGAGGGCACAGCTCGATATTTGGAGGGAAGTCATCAAAAACAAATAGAAGACACATAAACGAGCTGAGCAAGAAAAGTATAGAGAAATAGATGAACAGACAGATAGTTAATGAGAAGAATAGTTATTCGATTACTTCATCCGCCAACCAACCATCAGAAGAACAAACAAAGTTGAACGGATGTGAAGACGCAAGTAAGAAGAAACACGTAGCAGACAGTGGTGATGGCGAATGACGGGAAGAGGTTATAAAAGCGACTGGATAAAAAAAAGGGAGACCGAGGGAGAAATGAGCAAGACAGATGAACCGCCAAAAGAACGAAAAAAATGATCACAGAGAACAACACTAGAACAGACAAAAATGTAGAGAAAGGAAAAGTTGGAACTATTTACCAATTATTAGGATCATAGAAGGCCATGGAAGGAAGAAGGAACTCTTCAAGAGATAAAAAAAAAAGCAAAACACTGAGTAGATAAATTAGCAGAAAACGCAGAGAAACGGACAAGAAAACAGTAAAATAAATAGACGAAAAGATGCAGGAGACGATTAACAAATTGAATAAATAGCATGGAGCCTGGATGAAGAAGCGATAGCAGTCAATGAAATGGGAACATTTAACAAACACACCACAGGAACAAAGAATACAAACGAATAGGCGCACGGTTACGTAGGTGGAACGATAGGCACTGTATAAATGAAAAAAAAAAACAAACGCGTAAGAAAATTTAATTCGGTCGGGACCGAATATTTTATACCCATTACCATTTACCCCAAAAAAAGACAAAAGAAGTGAAAGAACTAACTTCTTATGATCTATAATAAGGAGTGGGCGCAGTTGATTTCTTCCATTTGCAAAATAAAAGCTTTTGTTGTAGAGGCATTGTGTGGGCGTTGTAGGTGTGTGCTTTGAAAAGTTTGAGTCAATCTCAAGTTCTTTTGCCAATTTGTAGCCGATATGTTGATGGGATAAAAAACAGTTCTTCGTTCCCTTTGAAAAATACAGGTATTCTTAGTTTACGTGTTGCTGTGAGCGTGTGTTTCGGCCGATTTGGCCCATTCAATCAATATCAACCAGCGGGCAAGAACTTCCACTGTTTTTACCAAATTTGAAGTTGAGTGCTTCATTTTTGCCACGAGGAGAACGTGTACAACAGACATTCCCCTGACGGACAGACGGTCAGATGCACAGATAAACATGCTTAAATCGATTTAAGATTTGATGCTAATCAAAAATAATCAAAAGTTTGTTGAGTCTCTAGTGCTAGCCTCCGAGCGTTGCAAACGTTTCGACAAAATCAATATACCCCTCATCCTTCGATGATGGGCATAAAAACATATGTAAAAACAGATAATTGCATAAGCAGATCGACAAAATCCACAAGTAGACATGCAAAGTTATAAACAGCTGAATGGACTCCGGGACATAAAAGTTTAGTAACGTTCTTACCCACATATCTGGCTTAACACACAAACCCTAATGCCCTCCACGCATTCTCGCGTAGCAACTAAACTAAATGAAAGACAACAAGAATTCATATGTAATTCTACCTCTTGTGTTATATCGATTATTATTTACGTATATTAAACAACCAATGGCATTTGTAACCCCTAACCTGAAAGTATACACATTTGTAAAAGATACAAAAGTGAAACAATTTATTTCAATCTTATAGTCTTCAATATCTTTGCGTTTCAAACATATCGTTACATATACACTTAAATGTTTAGCCAAGTTAAGGAAAAATATTTCCATTTTTATGGAATGCGATTAAAGAAAACTGAAAAGTCGTTAACTGATTGACAGCCTATATAAAAATTTATTGTAAAAACATTTAAGGTTGCATTTGTAGAGATTTGTTGCATTGTATCTAAAAGAAAATAAAATGGACAGACGGACAGACAAGCTTAGATCGATTTAGAAAGTGATTCTGAGGTTGCATTTGTAGAGATTTCTTGCGTTGTATCTAAAAGAAAATAAAATGGACTGACGGACAGACAAGCTTAGATCGATTTAGAAAGTAATTCCGAGTCTATCTCAAGTTCTTCTGGATATTACAGACACCCACGAAAAACTTAATGTATCCTTGCACCAAACATGGTGTAGGGTATAAAAAATTGAGATTCTATTCTTTACTTATACCCTACATTAACAAATAAAGAAAAAAAGTTAATATATTTAGTGATGATGGGTATGAAAAATTCGTTATGAACTATAAGGTTAATTTTCAAGTGCTTGAAATATGAAAACATTCACTAGTTTTGAGCATAGACTGACTATGCGAACGTAATACTGTCATTACTGTGGTTTTTTTCTATTTCTAGTACAACGTCATGTAAGTACTTGTAATGAGTACGCGATATAATCCAACAAAATGTACAAAAGTATGTCACCTTATGTTAACCTTAGTTGCAATTCACCTTGTTACGTGTACCTATACTCGTATACGCACAAGCACAAGCACAAACACACGCACACGCATACACAAATGCACGCAAACAAATATGCTCAGCAACAAGCCATGTGTACTGTAATTAATTTTATTTCATTTATATCGCTAAACAATGTTAAGGATTAAGAGAATCTCACCCGTCATGTATATATATGTATAGAGCTTATATATAGACAGTAAGTTAGTAATTCAGAATATATTGTTGTTTAATATCATTTGACGTTTGAAGATCATTCTAAGTGATTTCAATTTAAATTTCAATGAAAAAAGTGAAAAGTTTTTGTATTAAAAAAAAAAACAAATTCTTCTCCTCAAAGCAAAATACTTTCGCTATAAACAGATAGTTTAAAAAGATGGTTAATTATGCATTAACTAATGCATATAATGGATGTTGAATGAGTGCCAGTGTAGAACAGTGTAATAAATCTTTTTTTTTTATTCTGAATTCAGCTAAAGTCTTCGAACTTTAATGAACTAACTAACTCTGAAAAAATGATTTAATTTTTAATAAAAAAAAAAAAAAATTAAGAAAAAAAATTATTAATAAAAATTTTAACATTTTCAAAGAATATAATTTTTAAATAAAAAAAAGAAAAATTCGATTTCTTTTTTATTTTACCCAAGTGCTTAATAGTGGTAAACTGTGTAATACAAAGGGTGAATGAGTGAACTGATGATGATAAAAATAATAATAAAAAAAAAACATAAATATCACGGCAGGCAGACACTATCACATTACATGAACAGTGAAGAAAAATATTGATGGCTATGTACCGAGCGATGATGTGAACTGATTTGCATTCAATCCAAAAAAAAAACATTTCATATAAAGCGTTTGAGGATTGAATATCCTGTCCATGAACTAAATAAAAAATACTTGTAAATGTTGTGTTTTAATATTTTTTTTTTTTTTTTTTTTAATTTTTTTTTTATTATCTAATTTAAAATTTTGTTTAAATTGCGTCGCTTAATAAACATTTTATTTCAAAAAGATTATGTTGAATACATTACACTAAACAACGTCGCTGCATAGCGTTTAAACAAGGGCGCAGCACCGTTTACACAACGTAAAGTAAATAGCAACAGTTAAGTTAATGCCTAAAAGTAAGCTACAGAAAATCCAGTGAATTTTAATTCACTGAAGAGCAAAAAACAAACACAAAGGAAATGAATGATGAAGGCGGAGAGAACAACAACAATAACCATTAACTGCCATGTTGATCAACAGCAATAAAAACTCTAAGTAAATTTTTCTCACAGATTTAATAATAACACTAACAATAAGATTAAAAAAAAACACATTGTTTTTATAAGTAAAATGTTTACACAAATTTTTATTTAAAAAAAAAGAAAAAAAAAAAAGAAAGGAAAAGTAATTTGGAAATGCAGTTCATGGAAAAAAGTATCCGTAGTTATGTTCACTTCACCGTTCACTTGCCGTACAGGGTATATTAATTTTGTGGGTATGCTCGCAGTATCACGAAAGCGTTAAGAGCTAGACTCGGCTTTCATTATACCAATCAATTGAGTATTATTTTGTGGAGGTGATTGTACAATTGTGTTGGTGCGGCACAATTCACTTTCAATAACACCCATGCTTGGGCGAGCCATCTATAGGGTAAGCGCAAAAGTACATGAACATACATCAGACAGACAGACAGACAGACAGACGGCCAGACAGGCCAACAGACAAGTTGAATTCGTTTTAGAGAATGATTGTCGACTTTATCGATATAGTGAAATGTGTATCTATCTCTTAAGTCCTTCTTGTGTGTTACATACACACGTACGTATGAGCACAAACTTAATATATCCAACACCCACAAGTAGTGTAGAGTATAAAAAATGAGTTTTTCACAATTTATTTGTAAAGTGGTCTTCATTGCCACTATTTGATACTGTTTGTACAGCTTCAGCATTTTTAATAAATTTACTTGCAGTAGCTACGGTAGACTTGACTCATTTTCCCATAGCCTAAAAAATTAAAATAGATTTTAAAAGACATGTTCACCTCATTAAACCAGTTTATAAGATCATTAATTTTATTGATGTTTACTATCATGTTCATAGTCATTGCGAACTGATGGTGATGAGAAACTTCGTTGAATGTTTCTTAGTTTTTATTCTTAGTCTTTTGATTTGTGTCTTCATCAACATCATCAACCATTCGCGAATAATCACTTCAATCGTTTCCGAGTAATTAATTTGCGATATTTTATTTTAAATAAAATCATTACTCAACTTATGTTTTTTTTATTGTGAAAATCATTAAAGACTCAGAAGAGCGAGTGGCCGAAAATAAATTTACATTTAACCACATTGAAATTAGTAGTCGCGCCACCAACGCGCTAAACAAAAATCGGGGCAGGAAATTACTTGCTTAATATTAAGGAGAGGAAATAGAGTCACTCGTCTCAGTTTTGAAACAATTCCTGATTTCTTGACTTGGGGAAGAGTATATGCGTGTCTTCTGTCTTATCGACGCACAATTCCTGAACACTTTACTTCTCTCATCTTGGAAGCCATTCATGATCTTTGTAGTTTGCGATCAATATTCGACTAAGTCGACTCTGGTTGTAGCCGCTGATGCAGAAACCTGCTTCACTCCACGTATAAGATATGGAGTTAATTGCCTTATTCCACAACTTCTTAATATTACGAAAAGTATATGGTTCGGTTGTTTGTTTATAAGCCTAGCCACTGCTTGCTTGAGCCTATATCCCAGTTTATTTCCTAATTTCTTGATTTTCAAAAAAAGTCTGAATAGTTTGTCTCAGCTTAAACCCCATTCCTGATTACTTAACTTGACCAAGACGATGTGAGATCAATCGTTTCAGTTTAAGTGTGAAAGCTGAGTGTTAACTTAACTTAAACTCATGGCTCGCGTTGTCCTTGACCATGGTCCAACGGTACAAGCCTCGATCCGGGCGTCTAACGGCCGCAACGTGGATTGAAAATTACATTAGAATTAAATTATTATTGAATGTTAAATTTGAGCCTGTCGATATGTCGATTGAGACCATTTTAGTGTTCCAGTTATCGTTAGAAAATAATTGTATCAGCTTTCAAATCCATACCTCTTTGTGGCTATTTTATAATAAGTTTTTCTAACTATCTGCGCGCGTTTTTAGGTGGAAATAGGTTAAGTTTCGACTGAACGTGAACGTACTTCTCGTTAATAGATGTAATCGATTTCAAAGCAATACCGGTTGTTATACCTATCAAGTTATAGTTTTCTTCCCTTAGTGGGCGTAGTTGTAGGCATGTAAACTCCTTTACAAACTATAGTTGGGGCTTTTATTTAAGAACATAAGAAGTCTTTACCGCGTTTTTTCCATCGTAATCTTTTCAACAGCATGAGAATACACGCCAGGACGGACGGAAAATATTACATAGATTTAAACATATATATATACATATTCGGCTTAGCGGTATACCAAATGTGTGGTCCGTAAACTTTCCGATCACATTGAAATATACGATGAGACGGACGGACGAACAGAAAGCTTTAAATACATTTAAAAATAATATACTTTATGCAATTTCTAACGCATAAATTATACACCCAACATTTTTTTGCACTGTAGATGTTTTCCTAAAAAATCTGTGCAAAGAGAAAGAAAAAAAAAATGGTACGAAAAATACATGCGACATATGGAAAATTTAAGGTTACCCTTGACAAATTTAAAAAATCGTGTAAAATGAAAAAACTCAAAATATTTTTCCAAAAAACCGTGCAAAAAAAGTAATAATGATATCCCTATGACATATTTATAAACAAAAAACCATTTAATTTTATTACAAGAAACACATTGAATTTTATGTACATTGAAAATTCCGTTCACATGTACAAACAACATATAAAAAATGTGAAATGGAAATTAGGAATAAAAATCAATTTGCCAACTAATCATCGCTACGTGATGACAAGCGTGCACATTTGTTACGAATTCGATTAAAAATGCTATCATCCATAGATATATCGGATATGTTTAGCACAATGATTCAAATGAAGAATTTCGTTCGTTATTAACGGTCAAGTAGTAATAGTCACTAACACTTGTGTGGGCATAAAGGGATTGACTTCTCACACACACACAAACAGTTGTCCTTGAATTGTGTTTTTTGTTGCTGTATAAATAAGTTTCTGTGAGACGCTGTCAAAAATAGAATTAAAAAAATTTTTTATTTTATTTTTTTTTTAAATTCGTGCTAGAACCAAAAATTCGTGTAAAAAAAGTGTATATGCTGAACCGTATTATTTCAAAATCGTATAAAAAATACCGTGTACAACTATAATTGAGTGTACTTTTTTTCTCAATAATAGGTGCATAAATTATGGTATCTTTTAGGCGCATCCTTAAACTGATTAATTCTAATAATACTATTATATAATACACAATATAAATATATTGTTAATATATATATATACATATATATAAATATATTGGTATTGTTAAAATTAATGTTTTCTCTTATGATGGAAAAAAAACAAACCAATTTATTATATTTACTTCATTCAAGCTTTAAGACAACATGTCAAGCGATCGCTTTAACGTTCCTTATATGAATCGCTAGTTTATTCAATCTAATTATAGTTCGGATATATGATTATTAGATTTAAAAGTAGATCATAAATGTACGATATTTCCATCGTGACTTATGCTTGTTCATAACAACAAAAAAAGGCTTCCGTATATACGGACAATTGTTGTAAAAGCAAAAAAAAAAAAAAAAAAAAGTTCCGATTTTATTACCCCAGCTCTTGCATATGCAAATATTTCCACTTGTATATAAAGAGTCTTGTAGGTACACAAGTAAAAATACTCTGTGAATTTATTGCTCACAGTCAAAACCTCTTTCATTGATTTGTACTGCAATTGAATTGTAAGATAAATAGAAAGAGGAAAAAATATTGAAAAAATTTCTTCAGTTACATGAGCTTTTTTCCAACATATTCTTTATTAAAGGGGAAAAAAAAGTTTCTTTTGCATAATAATAACAAAAAAAACAAAAAAAAAAAAATGTAAAGAAATTACATTTGATTCAAAGCAAATCATCTCATAACTAAAAACTCTATACGAATTATCCTTTCATTCATTATACGCCTCACACGCCTATGGCCTCTGCAAACTATTGAATATCAATAACATAGCATGCATACAAATTTCCATTATATATATATATTCGAAAAATAAGTAAGAACATTAGATATAGTTCGGTCAATGACGACTATTACATACCCACTTCGCCGAGCACCGTTATTCGTTCGGTTCGTTTGATTGGATTTTGTCTTTATATAAGAGCTCGCGTTTCGTGATAGCGCCTATGCATGTTGGGGTCCAAAAACAAAAATACATCTATGTGATCCATATTCACTACCACAAATGTTTTTGCAGAAACGCTTCTATGAGTTAATTTTCATCATGAAATTTTAAAAAATTAACCTTTTTTCCGAAGGACTTGCTATTCATCAGATATCTTATATGGAGAGGAGGCAAAAAGTAGATCCATGTGTTTCCAATTAGGTTCACTTAATTTTTTTTGTTTAATTACTGTCATAAAACAAATATTGATCACCAAAAAGTTAAGGATGTGAAGTTATATTTAAATATAACTAGCGAGGACACAAACCAAATTTTTTTTACAGAGCTCAGTTAAGCCGTTAACAGAATGCTATATAACGAAGTCTCGGAGGGATTTAAGTCAAAACTCAGTTAAAATAAAACTTTTGAAAAATTTTTTTACAAAATATAAAAAAACAAAACATGTATTTATGTAAATTAATTAATATGTGAAAAGTCTGTATTTTTACACTATGCGGAAGTTTGCTTAACTATTGTGGGCAAACCATATCCTGTGAAAAAATGAAACTAGGGCAGGGTGAATCCTCTATTAATAGCCTTTCCAACGATGTGCAGGTTATATTAAGTTTTGCTCGGAGTTTCATTTTTTCACAGGACATGGTTTGTCCATAGTGACCTATCAAAATTTGCTTATATGTTAGCCTGTATCCCATTAAAAAATCCTCCGGGAAAGTTTTAAATTATTATATAAAAAAAAATTAATTATAAAAAACTATTATATAAAAGAAATTAATAAATCGTTTTTTTTTTTTTTTTGGCATATAAAAGTTTACGTTCCATAGGAAGGTTTATATGCGGGGGTATACAAAAAATAGACCTAAGTGGTACAAATTTGGTAAGATAGATTTCTTTGTCAATTTGCTATTATGAGCTGAAATATTGGAAATTATACTTTTTTACCATATAAAGGAACGGTTATATGAAAGGGGGCTCAAAAGATTCGGCTATAAACGAATATATAGTTTGTTCATTTCTTTTTAATTTACTTTCCATCTACAGGATAAGGCAAAATATTATAAATAAATTCAATATAAATATAATGCAAATTTATTATTATTTCTTTTTATTACCGAATAGTCGTTTGTCTGGGCGTTTGTAATGCCCGGAAGAAAGCTTCAGCGATTCCTTAAAGTGTATGTACCCTTGATCAGCATCAAATCCTAAATTAATTTAAGCATCTCCGTCTCTTCGTCTGTCCGGTTTTCCGTCTTTACGGCTTTCTGTCTGTCCAGTTGTCCGTCTCTCTAATGTCTGTTGTAAACATTCTCCCTGCCGTAGAAATGAAAAAGAAGTTACACAAAAACATTGGAAATTCTTGCACGCAAGCTGATATTAAAAATGAATCAAATTGGTCGAAGGACACACCCATAGTACCAGGTAAACTGAGAACAACTCTGTTTTTCAAAAGCAATGAAAAATTGGTTTCTTGCTCATTACTCATAAACTATAGCAAATAAATGTACAAAAATTCGAAGACATATCCCATGGGCTATGTTGTAGCATTTGTGTATGAAAATGGAAAAAAATTGACCATGCCTACCCAATATTATAATGTATCAAAATTGAATTGTTTTTCCAAGTCCTTTATAACGCGCAGAAACAAATTTTAAAAACCTTATAAACTATACAAATTCTTGGACATTTTCAAATCTTGGATGCGCCTAAACATTTCTGCCTCTCCGTCTGTCCTTCTGTCCGTTTGCGCCACTTGGTAATATTTGTGGTTCCTACCGTTAGGAAGATATCGCCTACAAATTTGCAAAAGAATGTGGAATGGACCTAAACTTTTCGAAGGACACACCTGCAATGCCCACATGCCTATCGGATAAAGGCAGTCATCTGCACCCATTCCATTTTATAAAGCACGAAAATCTTGTTCTTTTACTTCCTTTGTCTTTTTTAGGATAACGGTGATGAGTATAAAAGATTCGCACCCGACCGAATTTTTTTTTTTTTTTTTTTTTTTTTTTTTTTGTGGTTAAATAACGCAATCGAGAAAGTGATTGCATTTCTTTTCTAGTAATTTCTTAACGATTTTCTTGGTTGGAAAAATGCAAAGTGAAAGCTATTAACTAATTAACTAACGAAGGAATTTGTGAGAAAAATGGAAAACTTTTACATTTCCATCCGTGGGAATGCAAACAAACTTTTCGTTTTTATAATAGTTTACTGTCATAACAAATGAGGCGTGAAAATATTTTTACAATTCATTAGAAAAATCGAATTCATTATTTACTATAAACAAAGACATTGGGATAAGAATTGAAATTTGAAGGTTATATTGCGCTAATGCTTTAACTCAAGAATATTCACATGGATTGAAGGACACAATTACACTACACTAGCAAACAGATAAAGTTCACTAGAGGCAGTATAATGCTTAGGTGGCATGCACTCAAGCGGGTGTTATAATTATTTAAAATATATCTGGCGTTCAACGTAATTCCACAAATGGTGGCTTTCACCAGCATTTTCCAGTCCACGGAACAACCAATAAATTAGGAATTACGCAGCCGTTCGCCCAACCAGCAACTCGTCCTTCATTAAGAGTAACAAACAACTATGCGTATAAAAGTGAACCGTGCTTTGCAATTATATTCTGAGCCACATATTGTTCAAATCTTTATAGCAGCCTTGAATATATTGCTGCACAAGATCACTGCTTCAGTTGTTAATCGCTTTGTCCAATATTGGTTACATTATTTATACTCGCGATAGCCACACGAATGCTCCAAAGTTTGCAACTTTTCAGTATAGGCCTGCGACTTGATGTAGTACCAAAGAAATATATCTCTGGGTTTATGTCACAGGACAACAGACGCCAATACAACAATTCATGTCTTGAAATAATCTGGTCTACAAACTTCTCAGCAAACAGCAAATCGAGCGTGGCATGTAGCGCAACCTTGTTCGAATCACATGTTTTCAATATCTACGGTCTCAAGTGCAGGCCACAGACGTTTGCCTGAATAGAGAAACGATGATGTCGGCCCTATTCTCTGGCAAAAGGGTGACGCGTTGCCATTTCTGTACAACTTTTTTCACAAATCATGTGCAAACAAATTGTACTGAATATTTTCACAACAGGGAGTACACACAACAAGCAAGTATATTATGTTCGGTCGTCACTGATTCTTCTATGCCCATCACCATCAAAGAACTAAAAAAGCAGTTTTTAGTTTTAGTGGCATAGGCCCGCGGGCGCTGCAGCCCTCTCTTCTTTCTTCTTCTTCAAATTGTAGGCGATATTTCCATTTTTGCGGATGTTCACCACACTACTACACAGTTGCGCAAACGGACAGACGGACATGTCTGGGTAGACTTCATAAACTTTATGAGATTTTTGAAGTTTGCTCTTGCGCGTTATAAAGATGTTGGAAAAAAAAAATTTAATTTTGATACACTATAATATTAGGTAGGCGTGGTCAATTTTTTCCTCTTTTGTACGAGTACATCGTCAATAGAATAAACGTTCAACCTTTTGTAGATTTATCTGTCTGTTATAGTTTACGAGTAATGAGCGAAAATCCAATTTCTTATTTCTTTTGAAAAACAGAGTTGATCTCAATTTACGTTGTACTGCAGGCGTATACTACGACCTTGGCCAATGTTTCACCCAAAGTTGAATTCGACAATTTCAGTTTTGCGGCTAGAAGAATGATTAAAACAGACATTATATAGACGAAGGGACAGACAGACAGACAGAGAGACGGATAGGCGAACACGCTTCAACCGTTTCAAAAATATAACTGAGATTGGAAATTACAATTGTAAAAAGTATCAATTTGAATAAAACACGCGCTAGATGGCATATGACATAAGATATAGGATAAGTATTTATTTGTAAGCTGAAGAGAAAA
>KK502843.1:99598-120908 GCA_000688735.1 Glossina austeni
ACTGGAGCATACGTTACGAAATAAAAATTTTAATTTCTTATCCGATGTCCAAACGCACCTTGAGCTATATTTTAAGCCCACCCCAATTTTTCAAGAGGAAGGTTGAACTTTTGCAGGAACGATGGCACCCAGTCATCGCCGACGACGGTGATTACATAAACGATTAAAAAATAAAAAAGTCATTTCGAAAAAACATTTTGTCTATGAATGCAAAATAATTGATTAGTTATGGGTCACCCTAATATATGTACACAGAATTTCTTTATGATAGAACCGAGAAAAGAAGTTTGCCAGCAAGTACATGTGCATGCGTGTATTGATGTGAAGAAAGCGTCGCAATGTATATCCACGGCGACCAACATGGCGGCAAGAAAATAAAGTTTGGATTTTACGTATTTTACCCAAAGTCTTTTACACTAAAATTTTATGATTTATAAGCATTGAAAATTAGAAATGTTGCAAAACGTAAGTAAACAACAGTTAATGTGCTTGGCAGCAAAAGATTAAAAAAAGAAGAAGAGAATACGATTTTATTCAATGCATTCATTTATTTTAATTGAAAAGAGTGTAAAAATGTTGTTACTCCAAACCCAAGCCAGTCAGTCATCGTTTTTTAAAATGCTTAAGTATTTTAATTTTTACTTGTGGATTAATCAGTTAAATGATTTAAATAATTTTTGTACAGATCCGTCTTTTATTATACTCGCCTTCCACCTTTCATTGTCACAGTCATTTGCTGAATCGACTTAAGCCTGTCCGTCCGTCCGTTTACAATCTATGTATTTTTATGTTCTATTTACAGTTCATAATTTCCAAGATAGTTTGATGAAATTTGATAGACTAACGTGCGTTGACCAAAGCTATTTAACATGATTCGAGGTGGATCACGTTTGCGACCATTCTCCATATAACGCCTTAAATCGTCTTAAAAAAAAGTGTTGTAATCTTTCAAATTTCACAGCAAAAATCGTTTAGTAATAGTTTTCTAAATTGAAAATTTTGGATCAGAGGAGGCAGTTGCCGTAGAATCGTTCCTCAAGAATTGAATCGAATCTTTATATGATAAAAAGGGCCCATTTTCAATGTAACTTAATGAAAATTCGTTCATAATAATAATTTAACATAAAAACGATTTTGGCCCACGATGGTCTATTTTTTGTATCCCAAACCGTATAATCATTTTAAGCCCTTATATACCGAAACCAACTAACTTTTAAGATTTTGTAATGAAAATTTTTCCTTAGTTAATCAATTAAAGGAAATTTGGATCACATAGATGTATTTTTTAGATTGAAATATGAATAAGAGCTCGCATGAAAGAAAAACGCAATTTATGACTTCTTATGATGGAAGCAACCGGAAAATGATTGATCATCATTGACAAATAAATTAAATTTGAAAAATTCAGACCACATTGACGTATTTTCGTATTTTCCAATATAAAAATTATGCATTTCTATAGAAAATAGTGTATAAATTTCGATATACACCTAATTCTCTTTTCACACGATAGATACGTTCCCAAAAAATAGGTTTAAAAAAAAATTGTGTAAAAAGAGAATTGGGTGTTTTATTAATTAAACGACATGGTGTAGGGTAACAAATGATCGGCCGGTTCATTTTGTGTTAATATAAGAAAAATTACACATTATTTTCATGCAAAGACATACTTTCTCTGAAAGCCCGAATATTGGAGAATGACCAAAAAGTCACATGGCGACGGCTCCACACGGGGAACATGGCATACTTAATATACCTGCCAAAAGCTTTATCATTTCTCAGCTTCCATCATAAAAGAAACAAGAAATTCAATTTTCTCTTCATATAAGGCAGTGGTTTCCAACCTTTCGTACCGGCACCCCCCGAAGATTGTGGATTACATATACTGCTGATTCATATTTTTGACACCTATTTGATTTTTTTGGTTTGTAATTGAAAATGATATTTTGGAAACAGCTACATGTCCCCCTTGCAACAGTATTGCGCCACCATAGGGGGGCGCGCCCCACAGGTTGGCAACCACTGATATAAGGACTTGCTTTTCTTGATAATCTCTCTATATGCTTGGGTATAAAAAATTGGCCTATCTGATCCAAATCCTCTACTGTTAATATCTTTGCTAAATTGCTACTAAGAATCAATTTTCGTCATAGAATAATAAAAATTATGACTTTTTCTGAAAGGCTTACTACTGATAAGATATCTTATATGGAGTGTAGTCCAACACATAGACGTGTATCTTTCAAATTTGGTCCACTTAATTTCACTGCCAAATTATTATTACGAATAAATTTTCATCATAAAACATTAACAATTAATCCATTTTGGCATATAAGGTTCAAATTTCCACGAGAATCCTCAGATGCGGTCGTATTGAAAAATAGGCCTACGTTGTCCAAGTTCGGTAAGATTGATTTCTTATTGTCTATATTCGATTATGAACCAATTTTCACCATGAATTTTTGAAAATGAGACCTACTCACCATACAAAAGGTTCGTTTTTGTGGGGGATAGTTATATGAGAGGGGGTTCAAAAAATTGCCCCAGCCGAACCAAATTTTTTATACCAATTTAGAATGTCAAACTATTCTTACTCACGGAGCTTTGTAGAAAAATTTTGCAAATGGCATTTTCTTTCCAAAATAAGCGAGCGGTTCAAAAAGTGGACCGTCGTCTACCGCGTTTGTCCTTGCCTGAGATCATGTCTGTGTATCAAGTTTCATCAAAAATATCTTTCAAATTTACGAGCTTTGGGTCGTCCACATGTTTACATGGATAGAAATCGGACGGGCGGACGGACGGACGAACAGAGAAGTTCAGACCGACGCAGAAAATAATTCTGAATCGATCGTGGATCTATTCTAAGCCCTTCTGCATATTACATGCGTTCGGACAGACTTAGTGTACCCCGTACATCAACGAGTGTAGGATATAAAAATCGATTGAAGGTCGGTTTATGTAAATAGAAGTGACTATAAAACTCTTTGAATTTTTTATGCATTCCTTGATCATTTGATATTGAAAAGTTGGAAAATGTAAAACTAACCCGCCAAGTCGTTCCAGTGTTAAGGCTTTGAAACATATTAAGTTATTTAAAAAGATGTGACTTACAAAGGGATTTGTGTTGCAAGAGTTCTTCTTTTTTTTTTCTTTTTTAAGCTGATTGTATAAGCATCAGCATATACAGCGTAAGCAGTTGCATCGTGAAGATAAAAAATAATGCGGTTGTGTTAACGGACAAACAATTAAAATGTAAGAAAAAAATTCTAATTGTATCCGACCGCTATTGTAAAGTTTTTCGTATCAGATTTTTACTCTTTTCATTTGACTCTGACTGTTTATTTACTTACCTCCTTTCGCTTGCAAAAAAAAAAACTATTTATCAATAATCTCGATGGATTCGAAGCGGAAAAACTTTTAGTAGATTAACATAAAAAATACAAAAAGAAAAATCTTAAAAAAATTAAAACGGAAAAGAAAAAAAGGTAGTCGTCGTAACATTATGGAAATACCCGACTATTTGGGACTACATTTTTAATGATTGATTTTCGCTTTAGGTGATAACTTAGCGCCTTTTTTTTCTACCTGTAAGTGATAAAAACAATAACAAGTAAGAAAATTAAATTCGGTCGGGACCGAAACTTTTATACCCATCACCGTTGATCCCAAAAAAAAAGACAAGGGAAGTAAAAGAACAAAACCTCCATGCTCTATAATATGGAGTGGACGCACTTGTTATCTTCTATTTTCAAAACGACATTTTTTGTCGTGGAGGCTAGTGGGCGTTGTAGGCGTGTCCTTTGAAAAATTTAAGTCAATTCAAAATACTTTTCCAAATTTTTAGGCGATGTCTTCATTTTCGCTAACGGGAAAATGTTTACCACGAATGCTACACAGTTGCGCAAACAGACAGGTGGACAGACGAACAGACGGACAAGTTTAGGTGCAATCAAGCTTTGCAAGATTTGGCCAAGAATTTGTACAATTTATCGAGTTTGTGAAGCTTGTTTCTGCGTGTTAGAAATATATTGAGAAAATAATTCAATTCTGAAACACTATAATATTGGGTAGGCGGGGTTAATTTTATTCCCATTTTCTACACAACTGCTACAGCATCGCCTGCAGAATATGCATTCAAATTTTTGTACATTTATTTGCTATAGTTTATGAGTAAAAAACCAATTTTTCATTTTCTTTGAAAAACAGAGGTGTTCTCAGTTTACGTGTTGCTGTGGGCGTGTACTTCGACCGATTTGACCCATTTTCAATACCAACCCGGGCGCAAGAGCTTCCAGAGCTTTTGCCAAATTTAAAGTCGATCGCATTATTTCTTCGACCAGGAGAATGTTTACACAGACGAACTGACGGACAGACGGACATGCTTAAATCAATTTAGAATTTCATGCTGATCAAGAATCATGCTTCGTGGGGTCTCTGATGCCTCCTTCTGGGCGTTGCAAACGTCTTGACAAAATGAATATCCTCCCCATCGGCCGGTGGTCGTCAATTCTAAAATTTTTTATACAAAATTTTTTTCTGTCGCCTTCGCCCCAACGAGCAGATAGCAATGATTGTTTCCTATTCTGAATTTTAAATTAATCGAGAGTTTAAATTCTTCATCCTGCATAATAGCATATGAATTAATCCAAAAAAAGAAAGAAGATTTTTACTTAAATTTATTAAAAGATTTACTTTGAATTTTATTTTTAGGCAAATGTTCTCGCTTAGCCTTATATAAATGCTACAACAATAACAACGATCAACTGCATACTGAATACATAAACCATTACTTAAATAAAAAAAAAAAATAAATAAATAATAAAAAGCACACACACATCCACACATAGACATACATCCTCACATACACAAAGAAAGCTGACCTTATTTATTACGTTATTTTGCATTATTCTCTCAAAGTAAACAAATGCAAAACGTAACAAAAAAAAAATAAAAATAAAAAAAGAACAAAACAAACGAAAACCAAAAAACAAAAAAAAAAAAACAAAACGGAAAAAAACGAAAACAATCAACATCTAAAAGCAATAACAAAATATTCAAAAACAATTAACAGAAGAAGACATGAAAGCAAAAACCTTTTCTATAGCAGGCGAACACAACCAAAAACACAAATCCTGAACAGATAATCATAGCAAACAAATTTGAAAATAATTACGAAAATACAAAGGGTGTTAACTACGCCACAATAAATCCAATTAAAAGTGAAAGCAGCTTTTAAAGCCGTTATTGTTTTTATACATATATATGATGTGGAGCACGATATCGCCGACAAATTCAAACAAGCTCTTAATAGGCAGTACACGCAGCGTTGACTATGTCGGTGATAATTCTACTAAGTCGACCAAGATCTCAATTGCAATGGAAATCCATATACAGAATAAGTGCATTTCAGCATAGCGTATCACTCTGGAGGGTGGTGCAGAGCCCCCATGGCTACAGGGCCCCCTTAAAGCGGCATTTTTGGGGGCTTCTGGCGTCGGAAAAACCAGTATTTTACAGGTAAGAACAACAACAATTAAACATTGTTGACCAGTTAGTTTTTAAAGAAACTCTGAACCTTAAGCCGTCAGTTTGTGTTTTTTTATACACATATACATATATGAACAATTGCTCACAGAATGTCTCCTGTTTGTGTAAAACGCTGATGGTCAGCAAGAAGTGGGAATTATGTGGTAAAAAATATAACCTTATTATCAAAAACCATTGCAAAGTAATTATGGGAAGTATTTTCCTTCATTTAACACCTTTCTTGGTGCACAAAGAATAGCGGCTTTTCTTTAAGGGCCTATTCTTCGGCATCTGGCAGATGGTGTGATAAGACCTTTCTATTCGGTGTATCCGAAACAGTTTTCTCGATAGAGTTTGTAGAGCATTTTCATCCTTTCATCCTTTTGACGTTTTCGGTCGTTATACCCTACACCACCTGTGATCCAAGGTATATTAGGTTAGTGCGGACATAGGTAACACGCGGAAGGAAGGATAGACCTACTTTTCTGTTATACCGCTCGATTCAGAATCATAATTTGAATTGATCTAAGCCTATCGGTCCGTCTGTCCGTCTGATTTCTGTCCATACATTTCTGTGTTCAAGGTGCAAGTCGCAATTTTTAAGATATTTTGATGAAATTCGATACAGTGGCGTGTTTTGACCCAAGGACGAACGGTATTGAAAATGGTTCGACGCCCTATTGTAAAAAGTCGTTATATGCAAAAAAAAAAATTGCAATTTTCAAATTTTCTCGACAAAAGTGGTTAAGTAGTAATATTTTGGCATTCTTAATTGGTATAAAAACTTTGGATCGGTTGAGGCATTTGCTTCCGTTACATGTTGCTACACAAAATTTGTTTATTTCCGTTTGTCGGATTTTTCGAAAACATTGTAAGCTAATAACAAGCCTTAGGCATAAGTGACACAATATAAAGTGATTCCTTAGCGCCTTCTCGTCTCTTAAGCATAACCATAAGAGCAACAATTTTTGCTCTCAGGGAGAAGAGGGGTAAATGAGGACAGGAAAAGTCTTATGACCTTCAAAATCTGCTTTATGTAGTCTTGATGTAAACACAAATGTATGTACGTATGTATAGACACATTATATATACGTACATATAAGTGTGTGTGCATATGTATGTGCTATATATATACGTACATATATATATGAGTGTGTGCGTACATTTGTGTAGGTATTTTTATTGAACGAGGAATTCAGATAATGTCGCCTTTAAAATTGGTTTGACGATCACGCGGGATTATAGATAGAGAAGCTGCGAAAACGGTGTAGTGTTTGTATACTTTTGACTTGAAAAAAAAAAAAGAAAAAAAGGATAGATATGATGAATGAGAGGAACGGATGTTCCATTAAATTCGTAGCTTAAGTTTTTACTATAATTTCTAGACAATTTCAAAAGAGTTTTGTTAGCTGACTAATAGAAACGAGTGACACGATGAAAAATTATTTTTTTTGCAGCAAATTGATAGAAAAACATGCAAAAATTATTTTGTTGTTGTTATTTTAGCGTTTTAGAGGCAGAGACAGAGAGAGAGAGAGAAGGTTCCTTTTACATATCAAGAAGATGACAATTTTTACTATTTACGCTCTTTTCAAGCAGAAGAACAGCTAAGCTCTCCGCTACTCTCCGATTCTAAAGGAAGACAGCAAATTTATATAAGAAAATTTCGTTTGAATTCTTTTGAATGATTAGTTCAACTATTCAATGGCTTTTATTATTTAACCCATTTAATACAAAGAAGACCTCAACCACAATGAACGCAGCTGGCTGATAGTTTTTCACATTTTAAAACATCGTCATAATTGGTCATTTTGAAAACGTTTTCAGCCCTTAGCGTCTGTATGAGAACACCTGAAAGGGAAACAAGTAAGAAAATTATATTCGGTTGTGATCGAATCTTTTATACCCAGCACTGTTATCTTAAAAAAGGGGCCAGAAAAACTGGAAAAGAACTAAGTTGTCATACTCTATAGTATTGGAAGGACGTGACTGATTTCTATTATTTTCAAAATAAAAGTGGGAGCGTGTCCTTTGAAAAGTGTTAACCAGAACTACTTTGCAGTTGCAGACACGAACAGATGGACGGACGAACAGATGGACGGACAAACAGATGAACGGACGGACAGATGGACGGACGAACAGATGGACGGACGAACAGATGGACGGACGAACAGATGGACGGACGAACAGATGGACGGACGAACAGATGGACAAACGAACAGAGGGACATGTTTAGATGCATTCCGAATTTGAAACTGGCCAAGATTTTCTATACTTTATTGGGCTTTTGAAGCTTGTTTCTGAACGTTGTATAAATCTCACAATATTAAGAGGATTCATTTAGAATTTTTGACACACGATTCCCTCTTTATTGCAGAACACAGCAACCATAAACTGTCAGGCAATCATTTTGATATAAATTTTACCCCAACGTCAAGTTGCCATTCGGAAGGTGATTCTTAAGAAAACTACGTTTCATCGACATTGTCAAAGAGATCGTCGACCATCGTTTAGTTTTTTTTTTTCTAAATATCAGATAGACTGTTAAGACTTTCGTGATCTGAAGACGCATATTAATGATGTGTTGTAGATCTCTTTTTAAATCGTCAAGCTTTGCAGAAAGCAGGGAACATTTTATTGTCTTTGAGCAGGCGTCGCTTACAGGTCACTATTTCTATAAGCTTTCGTTACCATAAACTCTTTGCCAAACTATCCATCTTCGGATAATGTTTTTATTTACTTGCAGGCTTTCACAAGCAAAAGTAATCGACCCTCAAATATTCTACTCCACCTCTTCGCTTGATATTACCCTTCACTTATTTTCAAGACGCCCGAATATATCACAACAAGTTTGTACATCAAAACTCGTTTAAAATCTTTTCACAAAATTCTAAAAATACACCGTACTTGTCATATACAGATTAATTTGTTTATAAGGAGGTTCAAACGAATAGACGGAGCAAAAGAGATTTCCATCTGATCCAAACCTTACCTATTTCTTTAGTATTTCAAAATACTACTTCCAAGCGACTTTTTCTCTAGAAGTGTCGAAACTTGTCTTCTGAGAAAGACTTCATTCCAATATTTACGGAGAGTAATCGTAGAATCGCTCCTATATATAATTCATGTTCAGTAACGTTCCTCCTTGTCCCAACATACGTCACAATGCGTAGATTGAAGACACAAATACAAAGATAGACGTCAAAGGGACAGATAGACATATAAGCTTAAATCGCTTCAGCTCATGACTTTGAGTCGACCGATATAAATAATAGGTGGATCCAATTCAAGTCCTTCTGGATATTACCTAATATTGCCCAATGAGACGTGTTGTTTAAAATCTTTCTCGCTACTGCCACATATCGTCTAACCGGTGCAGTGTGAAATATCTAATAACTCTGTTAAAAAACAAAAAAAAAAACAAACCTTTGATTTCCCTTTAATTTTAGCAATTCTTCTATCATGACTTTCCGAGAACACATCAAACAACAACAAAGCGTAAAGTGTATAAAAGCTGTTTGGTTTGCGATACTTGCATACGGGAGCTGATGGTTGTCGATGTACCACCGCAGGTAAGTAGTTGGAAACATGGAAATATGTTTAGAATTTTTTTTCCAAAACTATTTGTATTGATATCGATTTAAGGAGAAAAAATTCTGCATTTTTTTTTTATTCACCAATCAAAGATGAGAGTCTAAAAGATCCCGCCATTTCCATTTGTAACAGGCAAGGTTTGCAAAAATTTCCACGACGTAGACTGTATCAATCAATTTAAGTTAACTTAACCTTCTGCCTCTGATCATGAGTCTGTCGATGCGAGCATCTGTTTACATGCCTATCGATTCGTCGAAAATTCAAATCGTAAAGCTGAGGTACAAGGCGTGAACGCTAAATGTACAGTTTCGGAAGACGTTTACATTCGATCGATCGGCCCCAGGCAAAACATTTTATTAACCTTGCAATTATGATTTAAGGCCGGGCTACAACTCAAGACTATCCCCTTGGTGTTTGTTCTGATGATCCAAAAATCAAAGGAAATTTTTTAAAACTTGATATTTTCTCTTCAACTGGATGGATCCAAGCCAGCTACAAGTATCATTGGGATAAATAAAAATTCAATGGAAACATGTTGCACAAGAATTCTCTATAGAAATATTTTCTCCTACTATTTTAAAGGTCCAAGTAAACAAGTTTTTGTCACACGCCCGCAGTTAATAAAGTGCTTTGGAACTTTGCTTCTTGAGCTTATAAAATTTACAGTAATAATTAAACTTTTTTACTTTCTTGCTTTACTGCGTTTATTAGTTTACGGTATATTAACTTGATAAGTTCACTAAGAAAGTCCCTAACTAGGTAGCCAGGACATGACTTTGGAATTTGTCTTAGTTGTCTAGCGAAGAACTGGTTTAATTAGATGAAAGCTAACCCACGATCGATAAAATGAACGCGAACGAAGCCTTGAAAGTTCAAGACAATGTTGTATCACTTTTATAAAGTTCTCAGTGTTAAGTGAAAATTTGTCTAACTTTTATCTTAAACTAAAACTAAACCAAAGTTCGTTTTAATCCACTTGCGATAATCTTGATAATTAAAAATTTACGATGACGCGCCATAGAGCAAACGTAATATTTATAAACTCAAGTCCGTGTCTTTGTTCGCGTAATGTGTGTATTTTAGATTGAAAAATAACAAGCGAGCGATATTATAGTCGGGCAATACTAACCTTAAATACCTTACATCGCATTATCTAAAACAATTCTTATTTTTATTATAGAACACAAAAAATTATATTTTGTTTTCTATATAACGGCATACTTTTCAAGTGCGTATTTATGTAAGAAGCGGGTCCAAAATGCAATCCAATCTAGTACAAGTTTAGTCCCTACGTAGGGCCGCATCCAGAAATAGGCGTACATGGTCCAAATTTTGTTGAGTTCATTTTTGTATGAAATTACTATTAAGGGTCAATGTTCGCCACCACATATTAAAACTTCGACTTTTCTGCTCGACAAAAGAATCAATTTTCGTAAAAATCCTTATTGGGGTAGATTCAAAAAATAGGCCGATATTGTCCAAATTTGATATAGTTATTTTTTTTTTACTTAAATTGAAAATTATAAGATATTGTCGCATGAAATTCAGTTTTCGTTATATGAGAAGGGGTTCAAAAATTGCCCCAGCCGTCCAAAGTTTGCACACTAAGTTGGAATGACGAAATACTACTACTTAGTCAATTATGCCAAGAAATTTTGAGAATTACAATTTTTTCCCATATGATGACTTTTAAGAATAGGGCGTTATCTGGAGAGTGGTCGAAAAAGTAGACCGATCCGAAGAATTTTCAATTGCGTACGTGCGTGGGTCAAAACACGCCACTGTACCAAATGTCATCAAAATATGTCAAAAATTGCGACCTGTTGTTTGAACACAAGTTTACATGGACAGACATCAGAGGGACAGATGGACAAACAAGCTTAGATTAATTCAGATTATAATTCTGAATCGATTGGTGTAATACAAGGTGGGTCTATCTTAAGCTATTCAGTCTGTTACATACGACCGCACAAACTTTATATACCCTGTACCAAAAGTGGTGTAGGGTAGAAAAAAAAAAATATTTTATATAAGTCTTCGAATAATTTTTAAATAACCTTTAGTTGGTTGGGTTAAGAGTTAATCAAAATTTGTATATAAACACTATTTCTCACATATCAAGTCGTGTAAAAAAATTCGCGAAAAAAAGAATATACTTTTTCTTCACTTATCATGTCACCTTTGCATCATCTTTACTGTTTCTCTTGCTTTACATTTTGTTGGTGAAAATTACTTTTCAAACTTATTCTGTGCAGGGTATTAGACGTGTTTGCAATTATGTTTTTAACAAGAAAGTTATAAAAATAAGAGAAAAAATGCAATTAAGTTTCCTTTATGAAAATTTGCTCTAGTAAAAGTTTAAGAAATGTCAGTGATAAGAAAATTAAACATGAAAAGTTCACAAACGGAGAGACAAGCAATTATAAAATTGTTCTTTTTCTTCTTCCTTTTGGCATCGGCATTCGCAATTACAGAAACGGTTTCCTGAAGATAATTTTGCCGAATGGAATAACGGTCATCCACTTGGGCTGAGAACTGTCCATGCCTACGTTTTAGTATTCGATATGGGAAATTTGGAAACATTTCGGGTAAGTCACGGAATCGTAGTTGAACACTAAACATAGGCATATAGATATAGATATATATAGATATAGATAGATATAGAATAAGAAAAAGAAGATTAAACAATAAGAAGAGGAAGAGTCAGAATAAGAATAATATGAATAACAGTGAAAGTAAGGGCAAGAGTAAGTACAGCAGTAACTGTAAGACAAAAATATGATAAGAGCAAGACGAAGAGAAGGAATAAAAACAAGAAATAGAAGAAGAACAAGTAGAAGAGTTAGGTAAAACTTAAGGTAAGTATTGGAGTAAGTGTAAGAGCGCGAATAAGAATATGGAAAAAAAAGCAAGGAGAAGAGTAAGGGCACTAATAAAAATAAGAATAGGAATAAGGAGAAAGAAAAAAGTATAAATGAAAGAGTAAGAGTAAAACTAAGCGCAAGGCAAAAACAAGAATGAGAACAAGAACAAGAGTAAGTATAGGATAAGGATAAGGATGATACCAAGAATAAAAGAATAAGAATGAGAATAAAACCAAGAATACGAATAAGGCCAAGAACAATAAAGATAAGAAATAGAAGAAGAAGAGTAAGGTAAGGGTAAGGGTGAGTGTTGAAATAGGTGTAAGACAAGAAAAAGAGCAAGAATAGGAATACAGGCAAATATGGAATATGGAAAAAAAAAACGGCGAGAATGGTAAGAGCAATAACAAGAATAAGAATAAGAGTCAGAATAAGAACAATAATAATAATAATAAAAAGAATAAGGGCAAGGATAAGGTCAAGAATGCGAGAAAGAATATTATAAGAAATAGAAGAAGAAGCAGGACAATTTTAACATAAGAATAAGAGGAAGAATAGGAAAACGAATAAGAGTAAGTGTAAGATAACAAAAGAAATGAGAGTAAGGAGTAAGTAGGAATAAGTATAGGAATGAGAATAGATATAAAAAAGAATAAGAAAGAGAATAAAAATAAGAATGAGAATAGGAAAAAGAATAAGAAAGAGAATAAAAATAAGAATAGGAATAAGAGTAAGAGTAAAGTAAGTATAAGAATGATAGTAAGAATAAGGGTAAGGGTAAGTATAAGAATGATAGTAAGAATAAGAGTAAGAGGAAAAATAAGAATACGAATAAGGATAAGTATAAGAAATCGAATAAGACTATGTATAAAAATAAGAATAAGAACTAGAATAAGAATAAGAACAAGCATTACACTACAAGAAGAATAAACCAAAGAATAACAAAAGGAATACATATGAGGTATATTTCTTTATTTACAGTATTGCAGATCGATGAGAGATCAAATATTGGATAGTTTTAGTCATCGTGATTTTAGTTTAATTGTAGTTGGCAATAAATTTGATACAATAACTGAAACACAAGCAAATTCACAGGTAAGCCATTTTAAACAATTTAACCAAATGATATCAACTTTTTATTCGACATTAAGAGATAAATTTTAATTAATTAAGTTACAAAAGTAAAAATTTAATCGGCTTAACATACAATAAAAATATTATTCTAGGCTTTCAATTCTCCCCGCAATTTTCGATTCGGTTTGTCATTAAATAAAATTGCCGCGATAATGAAAATTAAATGTACGAAAATAATATTCATATAAAAATTGAGTGATTTTCGTAGAGATGAAATTACTAAAGAAATTTTGAAATTTTTATTGAAACCGTAACCGTAACTTTTCAAATTTAAATAATATTTTGTCTAAAAGTTTACAAAAGTCTTCCGAAACTGATCATTTCATTTCGTTCGTACAGTCATATCGTTTGTTTGGAAAGTCATATCGTTTTTTTTTTTTTCTAAACAGAACATTTAATTGCAGTTTTTCACAGCCATTTGGCTGACACTTGAGCCGCATTTTCATTATACATATTTAACAGCTAGTCTAGGAAGGCTTATTTTTGGAAAGATTTGTGTAATTCAGTGGGATAACTTTGTTTGATACCTTATCATCCATTGAAAATCCAGCATATTTTCATTCAGTTTTTCATTATCGATAAAGTGGAAATGCAAGATAAAAATTATTGAATGAACCGGTGATAACACTTCACTTTACAAAATACTCTTATTAGAAGGCCATGATGAGATGAACTCATTCATGCAAATCGACAAATAACGATTCGCTGAGCTCGCTGAGTGATCACATCTAGCACATTTGACCATTTCCTATGAAAAAAAAAATCGTCCTTCATTATGATCAAAAAAAAAATAAAAAGGAAAACAAAATGAAATGACTTTCTGAACAACCTAACATATAAGGGAATATAGATATATTGTCAGCCGATAGTAAACTAGTAATGAGCCTTTAAAAATTCCGCCCAAGTCATATATGATTTAAAGGAAATATAAATTGAAATGCGATAAAATGTGATAAGCGTTATGTACGACACGATATCATCAACGATTTATATCAAGTAAGTGAGAGTATATGACATATTGCAAATAAACGTCATACGAAAATTGCTTCATAAATATTCAAATAGACAACTCAGGGTAAAATCCACATGAATGTATTCTAATAGAAGCTATCTCTAAACTCTTACATATCTATAGGATAAAGTTCCGATCTAATTTATGAATGTATATGTTTCTTATAAAATTTATAGTTTCTTGCTCTTTCTTTCTCATTTATAATTTATATATTTGCAGGAGTTAAAAGATATTTCCACTTTAGTACGTAAACATTGGCGCTGTGGTTATGTAGAGTGCTCAGCGCAGTAAGTATTAAAATATTAACAATATTTATATCCATCACCGAAAGATGAAGAACATATTCATTTTTTTACGGTATATGCATTCTTTTCCAGCATCAAATTCTAAATTGATTTAAGCATGTCCGTCTGTCCATTCACTCGTCTCTGTGTAATTTCTGTTGTTAACATTCTTCTGATTGTAGACTTTTGAATTTAGCGTAAAAATTTCCAAGTTCTTGCCCGCAGATTAGTTTTGAAAATAGACCAAATCGGTTGAAGAACAAGCTCACAGTACAACGTAAACAGAGCACATCTATGCTTTTCACAAGATATACAAAAAATGGTTTTTTGCTCATTAATTATACCCTACACCGAATATATCGACAAAAATTTGACCGTACATTCTACGTGTGTGTGTGTACCATAATTTTATGTTTTTTTCAAAACTTCTATATAACGGACGGAAACAATCTTGAAAATCGCCATAAAGTATAGAAATTGTTAAC
This sequence comes from Glossina austeni, assembly GCA_000688735.1. NCBI lineage: Eukaryota > Metazoa > Arthropoda > Insecta > Diptera > Glossinidae > Glossina > Glossina austeni. The sequence continues at coordinate 114,498 of KK502843.1, forward strand.
CATTTTCAAATTTGAAATATATCTAAACTTGTCGATCCGTCCATCTGGCCGTCTGAAGAACGATATGAGATATCTATAGTAAACATTCTTTTGTGCGCAAATTTGCAAAAGGATTTGAAACTTTTCAACGAAAACGCCTGCAGTCCCTGTTTCAAAAAACTGCGAACACTTTTGCTTTCCGTGTATTTTCCTGGTTACTCATAAAGCATAACTCATACAACTTTTTCGACTTTTCTCCCGAAAATAGTAAAAGCGGACCGGGCCCATCCAATATTGTAGAATATCAATATTGAGTTCTTCTCCTTTTTTTAGGATCCCGGTGATGGGAATAAAAGAGAAGAAAGAAATATAATTTTCTTGTTCTTTTTTTTAAGAGACAAAGTGAAAACCTTGCCACTCAATAAGTTCAGAGGACTACTAAATAAAACAACCAAAAATTCGACTTTATTCATTAACATAAGCCTTCGAGAGGAAAACATTCATTCTAATGATTCTCTAAGATTTCTATGGCTTTCTTTTACAACGACACGTCCAAGAGTCTTTCACTTACACTTCACTTCACTTACACTTACACTTCAGTCTCCGCTATCATCTCTTCATTAAAGACATATCTCTTTTCTGTGAATATTTTTTTGAAATCTCCGAACGGGTCTAAATTTGAAAAGCAGGGTGAATGTGGAAGCAATTCGAAATTAATCCGCGGTATTGCGCCAAAATTTGGGTTTCCTTGTAGCACATCGTCTTGGTGAAAGAGTACATTTCTCTTCTTCGCGCTAAAAACGCTATGTAATATTCATTATTTTTCCTTTGCCCTATTTGAAGAAACCCGAGGTATGTTAGATCATGCGGATGCTAATATGCGGCCGGTATAAACTTCTCACTCGACTTTTCCATTTTTTGGTTGCCAACCCCTTGACTGACCGCCGATATGACTCTGAAGTGTAGTGTAGTGGTGAATCCACGTGTCATTCATTGTCGCATGTTGCATGAAAAAATTCCTTTTATTTTTTACACACTTACAAACACTTGTTTTGATCGAAAGTCAGCAAACGCGGTATCTACTGCAAGTAGAGCTTTTCTCATCGACAAATGTTTATGCAAAATAGTATATAGATTACGTTCTGATATTGTTAAGATATCAACTATTCCACGTAAGCTTCAATTTTTGATCTGATCGAAATTATTTTTGTGCACTTTTTTTTATCATTAAATCACCAGGCACTTCCAATATTTACCTACATGCAGTAGAGACCAAATAATAATTTTGAAACCGTTACTTTGCTTGAACGGTAGTTTTCCCTCTATTAAAACAATTGTAATAACTGTAAACTAAAGACTTGGAATGCTATGATAATGTGTCCAGATATCATTCGTAAATGGGTATCATTTGTCTGTCATATGGATTCGTCAATAGGGATATCATCTATATCTTATCCTATCAATTTATTGAGTGATGTGTTAATTTACTCTTATTTACCTTCATATAGCATATAATAATATATTATTTTCTTTCATTCCTGCAGGTATAACTATAAAATTGGTGATGTATTTCGTGAATTAATGGGTTGTACCAGTACTGGTGGTGTCATTGGCACCGAATTTTCACAATCAAATAGAAATAAAGGACGTTGTACAATACTTTAGCGATTTCTGCATAAGATTTTTAATACATCATCATTATCAGCATTGTAACATAGATCTATAGACAGATATATATATATAAATATTTATATATACATATGCATAGATAATTACATATGCATATATATATGTACATATATATATATATATATGCGCATATATACATCTATATATATGTAATGTATATATAAATATATATATACATACATTATGTATATATATATATTTATGTATATATGTATATATGTATAAATAAATATTTATATATACATACATATGCCTGCATATATATATACATACATATACATATATACATACATATATATATATACATACATATGCCTGCATATATATATACATACATATACATATATACATACATATATATATATATATAAATATATATATAGAGTATATAGAATAATGAAATGATGATATTTAACTTCATTTTTATTTGCTAAGAGTTTCATTTTCAACAGCCGTAGTCTAGAAAATTTACAAAGTGTTTTGTAAAAGAAGAAAAGGTAAAAATATAGCAATTTTTTGTATTAGAAACATATTTAGTCGAAAGGACATCCAAGTATTATTGTACAATAATGGAAAATAGATAATTAAGTAAACATAATATACATAAGCATATATATATATATATATATATATATATATATATTACGACACCATAATATACTCGTAAATACTATTAGATAAAAAAATAATTAATTTTTAGATTATTTATGAAGCAACAATAAGAAAAAAATTAATAAATGAATAAAAATGAAAAATGAAAAATTATATTAATAAGTAAAACATATGAAATTAAATGATAAAAAATTAATTAAGAATCTAATAACAATAAGTTCACATTTTAATTATAGTTATTATCATTATTATCATTTTTTTTCTTTTTTTAATTTTTTTTTTATCAAATTAATTAATTAAGTGCCAATATTTTAGGCGAAATATTGAAAACTTTCACAAAGTTACTCAACAACATAGATGTTGCGTGTAGGTATCAAAGGAAACCGTCTAATTATTCGTAACACAGACTTGTCATAAGCGAAATACTACGACTTGATTATAAAACAAATACAAACAATATCATAGAACAAGGAAGGCCCTTACTTTACCTTACATCACTTCGGTTAATATAGTCATTTGTGTAAAGACTTTTCAACAAAAGTTGTTGCCTGGGAGGTGGGCAACAAAGTGCCCTGCATGGAGTTCGTCCGTCGACCAAAACGCCGTTACCGTGGCAAATTTCATCAAAATATCTCAATAGTTGTGCCCAGTACAGAAACGGACAGAAGCATGGACAGACAAACAAGCTTAAATCGATTCAGAAAAGTGATTCGGAATAATGAAAATGAATTACTCGCATAATTGTTGACTGTACAAAACGGACAGAAGCATGGACAGACAGACAAGCTTAAATCGATTCAGAAAAGTGATTCGGAATAATGAAAATGAATTACTCGCATAATTGCAATGTGACTGAAACATGAACGCATTTGTTTTAAAAGAAAGAGCAGAGAATACAAGTGAATAAATTAAACTGATCTACTTGTTCGCTGGGGTTTATCAAGTTCTCAGAGCTAAAACGCTTGCATTTTCTCCAACCTTTTTTTATACTTTATAAAAAGCAATTCTTAAAAAACTGGATCAAATTTTTTTTTTTTTTTTACCACAATAAGCACTAATTTGTATTTCTACGTCATCATGCGACGGGCAATAGGTCTTCATTCGCAAGATGTATTTTCGCTCTCTGATGGAACGTAAAAGGCTCACAGTTATGTTAATAATGCTTTAAAGGCCTATTCGGGCTCTAATTGAAGTTTGAAGAAAATCCTTTCTTCTCTGAGGAAATAATCTTCGTAGCTTCTGAGAGCTTAAAAAAAAGCGGCCTTTACGGAAGTCTCGTCGTGGTTTACTCAAATCAAAAACATAAAAGCCAAGATATTAAACAAGTTTCGTCTTCATTTGTTAGGTGGCACGTCCATATAAAATGCCTTCATCTGCCATGGATGGGCCGATAAATGACATACTCTCTCCTCGCAAGCCTTTAGACACAATAGATTGAAGCTTTCAGGACAGGAACGTACGGAAAAATCTTCTAGAGATATCTGACTTGTAAATCAGCCCATACTCTTTAAAATATACCGCATAGGAAAGTAGCTAAGAAGGCGGGCAATCAAATCCGCATACTCGGGTTCAATCCTTAGCGCAGTATATCATATTTTAATCATGATGGGTATGTTGTCGTCCATCTACACTGTGGGCTAGGTCGGTAAAAGCATTATACTTACCGTCATCCAGGACGCATCTTCCAGACTGCAGTCACTTCTTATCTCTCTCCATTGATATTAGCTACCCCCGAAAGGCTGCAGTCACTCCTTATCTATTTCTCTATCCCTTTCCAATCATTCTCTTTCTTATCATAAGAAAGAAAGCGTTTCACAATTTTTAAATGTTTATGTTACGTTGGTTTGAAGCAGAAAAAAGGGATCTTATAGTCCCATTATAGTCCCAATACCTCACTCGAAGTCATTATACCCTACACAGGTACGTTGGTACAGAGTATATTAAGTTCCTGTGGGCGTACGTAACACCCAAAAGAGTTTAAAATAGGCTTACCTTTTATTATACCTTTTATTATTCGTCCTATCTGTCCATCCGCCCGCCCGACATCTGTCCATGTAAATTTCTCTTGAACCTGCAGGTCGCCATTTTTAGAGATATTTTGATGAATTTTAGTACGCTGCTATGTTCTGATCCAAGGACAAACGATATTGAAAACGGTTTGGAGAGGTCCACTGTTTCGACCACTCCCCATATAATGCCTTATTTTGAAAAGTCTTTGTGGGAAGAACTGTAATTTTCAAAATTTGACAAATATCGCTGTGTCGTAGTATTTCGACATTCTGGTATGAAAAATTTGGTCCGGTTGGGGCAACATTTTGAACCCCCCCTCATATAACCATTCCCACGAGAACTGAATCTTTTTGTGGTAAAAAGACTTAATTTTAAATATTTCGTGGTGAAAATTCGTCCATAATAGTCTATTGGTTCATTTGTATCACATAAGTCTATTCTTTGGATACCACGATACCACATATAACGATATAAAGATACGCAAACCCTTACATACCAAAAAGGCTTAATTGTTAATGTTGTATAATGAAAATTTGTTCATGATTGTGATTTGACATGGGAAGTGAAAGTGAACCAAATTTGAAACACATGGGCCTATTTCTTGGATCCCACGGCATATAAGACTTCTCATGAATAGTAAGCCCTCCAGAGAAAGGATTCATTTTTTTTTATATTTTATGATGAAAATTGGACGATAGTAGCAAATTAATGGAAAAAATAAACAGTAAGGAATTTGGACCACATAGACCTATTTTTCAGACCTTAACACGGCGAAGGATTATCATGAAAAGAAAACCCCTGTGTAGAGAGAAAGTCTAATTTGTAGTTTTCTCTGACGGAAATTGCAAAATAAAAAATTGTTTTGGAAAATAATTTAAGCTCATTAAATTTGGATCACCTCATGTGATCGTAAAGCTATCGTCCAATATGCAGGCTTTGATGAAAAGCATGGCTTTATGAAAATATTGCATAATTTTTGAGATCTTATTAGCAAAACGGGCAGATAATCGCACTAAGCGAAGTGATGTACGGTGTTTACCACTGTGACCGGCTTTGGCCGACACCTAATGTTATAGTGTATTTGTTTTTATTTTTATTTTTTTGTCCACAGATTAAAGATATTCTACTATCTTCTACTTTTCAAGTATAGCTCATCTGTTATTATTTTCCACATTGGGTTTTCATTGGGCAAAATTTAAGCACGATCGGACATTCAGAAGTCTCCGAAATATCGATTGACAGGAAAAGAAAAAAGTTCATATAATGATAAGAGTACAGATTTTTAGACATACACTATAGCTCCGCCATAGTCCATTTGTAAATAGTTTTAGCGTATTTATTAGTTCACTTTTCAAGAACGAGTGTGTAAAGCTGTGTATAGCACTTCATCTTCCCCTTACGAACTTTTTGTTCAAATTCAAAATATAGATCAATATTGAATAGGATAGAAAAATTTCCCGATTAGTTAGGAGAAGAACGATTTACATAACATTTTTATATTCATCACCGAAGGATAAGCAATGTATTGCTTTTTTTTTTATGAAATGCTTACAACACCCAGCAGAAAGTCTCAGCGTATATATATTCTTGAATGGCTTGAATGAAATTTTAAACCGATTCAAGCATTTCCGTCTGTCCATCCATCCATCTCTTTGTCTGTGTAATATCTGTGGCAACCATTGAATTTGGACCAAATCGGTCAAAGGGCACACCCACATTACAACGTAACCTGAGAGCACCACTATTTTTAAAAATAAAAGAAATTTGATTTTTTTGCTCATTTGCTCACTTATATACCCCAAGAGAGGTATAGCGATACGAATTTGTATTTTTATTTTATAGATGGCCTAGGCAGTGCCTGTGCAAAAGGGGGAAAGGGAAATCAGCCGCGCCCATCCAATATTTTAGAGTATGAATATTTAGCTGCTTTCTTTTTGAGTCATTTTAAGGGTAACGGTGATGGGTATAAACTCGTTTCTGACTCGTTTAATATTTTATATACAATAACATAATAAATTCCATAAGCAATGAAAATGAAGAAATTTATTTCATTCATTTTTTTTTTTTTTTAACAATTTTACTTATATAATTAAATGCATTAAAATATATATATATATATAT
>KK502843.1:153958-164579 GCA_000688735.1 Glossina austeni
AACGAGCATAAATCTGAAATTGTTTGATCGTTACTTTACGAGAAATCTACCAGTACAGCCATCTACCGAAAAAATAATGGATTTCTTTTTCCCCAACCTAATAGATTGACACAAACCTCTACATATGCTTTCGCTATGCAATCAATCGGTCAATAAAATGTAATAATTTAATAGAACTCTTGTCGAGCAGTCAAATGTCAGCTAATTAGCGGCGAGCGCACTAATACGTTTATTGGTACCACAAACATCAAAAGCTCATGAGGTTCGAAATTGGTTTGCACTCTAAACAAAATAAAACATAATTTTCATTATTACTATTAATCTATGTTTGGTTGTTATGGTTTGCGAAACGTGAAACGTTGTGTGTTGTGCGGTGTAATTAATTAATCATATATATATACAATTTCAACCAATACATTTTTTTTTATTAATTCTAACAATTAAAATACAAATTTTTTACTTATTACGCTATTATCTTTATCTCTATATATACTACGTCTTCGTGCATGTTATGAACCACGGCTGCCGTTTTACGCTTCTAAATAATATGGCAAAAAATTCGAAATAAAATTCATACTTTAGAATGTTGAATCCGTAAGTAAATAACGATTATGTTTGTAAATTTTATAAAACAATTATGATGAAACACATTCACATACACTTACATACATCAAGACATTTTCATATCATAGTTAATGAAACATTTTATTTACAATTCTTCTTCTTCCGGGAATGTTTATCAAAATCCATACACGCCGCCGTTCGATGGACGCATAAAAATGCGCGCTCATTAAAATTGAAATGCGATTTTTTAGAAAATTGCGGTGAGCAAAAAGCAAATCGTAATAGTTATAGAAAGTGTCCATAAAATAATTGTTTTTCTTTTATTCTTCTTTACACGCATACTATTTATTTTGCATATTAATTGACGGAATGTGCGGTCAAATTGCTTAATGAAAAATCTCTGCATATGTTGTGTCGAAACATGCTCTTTAGTTGGTAAGTAAATGATGACGTGATGATGGCTATTATTGCGGCTATCGCGCTAACATATTTCTGTTAATTTTCATTTACATTAACGCGTTGCTTACTTTATAGGGTTTTGCTGCTCTGAAAACTAACAGCTTAACGCCTCTCAACCTGCATGATAATGCATCGGAAGCCTATCCAAGTGTAAATCCGAATCCCAATGCTTGGGAATTTTTACAAAATATTCAATATTATCAGTATGGCGACTACTACAATATCAGGTTTGTTTGTTTTTGTTTTTTATTTTTTTTGTTTTCAATTTTGCTACAGCTTAAAAAACTATTTTCGTAATTTGAGCAATTTCTGGGACAGAGTGATTACTTGCGCAATGGAGAGACATTATCAAGAGGGAGAGCAAAGAACTTTCTTTATCCCAACTAATGATGCTTTTAAGGTAAATGGCGGAATAAAAAATCATACGTAAATTTGTCTAATCGGAGAATATGCATTTAGGAAAAGTTTAAAAGATATCATGTAAATGCAAAAACAATCTTGACGAATATAGTCGAGGAAGCAATGATATTTCCGTTGGAAGGTTATGACGTAAAAGAGGATCATAATTGTCCAACTCTGGCTTGGGCAAAGGGTCACCCAATCCTAGTGCGACATAATAAAGAACGTTCCAAGTACTGTTGGAATAATATGCAGAAGTCGGAACCCTGTACACCAAACGAAAATACGATTTTATACTCCGTCTTTGTAAGCAATGGCGTTATAAATTTTATCAATACGACACTAGGACTGAATGAAGAAATTATTCAGGGAATGGTAAGTAAAAAAACAGTTGTAGAAAATGTAAAAAAAGTGGACACTATATATAGAAAGCAGCGCTAGGAAGTAATGCAAATATCCGGACAATTACGATCTCTGCACACATAAATTATTTTTCGTATTTTCGCATGCTTCGCATACAAATGTCGCATCCCGTTATTGCATATCAGCCAAATGGATCAAAATGTGATAGCATCCGTAGAATTATAAAATATGGATCAACCATAATTTTTATAAAAAAAAATGTCGTCGCGTCGCGTCGAGTCGGAAATTTTCTTTCTTTACATCATGCAGAGTAGTCTTGCGTCAACCTAGCGTAGTCTCTGCTTTTACTCAGCAATCGTAATATAATATGTAGACCAAAAGATCTAAACTATTTTTATATATATATATATATATGTACATCTTTTATCTTCTTAAATATGCAAAATTGACATTTGTTTGACTCAATCAATGGATGCTGCGTTGACATCATATTCGTGATTGCATACAAAAAAAAAAAAAAAAAAAAAAATTCAGAACGTAAGTATTAAATATTATTAAATTATTTAAAGGAATTATTAATATTAAAGCTATTTTCAAATGCGATTCCGAACGTCGTGCATTACTATTCAATAATATTCAACAAAATTAAAAATAAACACAAACATAGTTGACCGGTACAGATCGTGTAAGTATAGATAATTAAAAATCTATGAAAATTTATGAAATAAATAAATTTAAACCAATAATTGAAATCCCCCCCGTCCTTCTTAATTAATGCATATGCATCGTGGCTATGAACAACCTATGAATTCCGTCATCATATATGAATTCGTTAATCGAATAAATATTTTAGACTTTGGTAAGTAATTTTATAATAGAATTCGGGCAATTTATGTAATATATAATATTATATATTATATATATTATGTATATTATGTAATATTATATATTATATATATTACGTATATTATGTAATATTATATATTACATATTATATATTATATATTATATATATTATGTATATTATGTAATATTATATATTACATATTATATATTATATATTATATATACTATGTATATTATGTAATATATAATATTATTTCTCGTAATGATTATGGATAAAAAAAAATTGAAAAAGAAAAAATCTTTTTATTACATATTTTCATTTTATACACGTTTTTTTCTACCCAATGGGACCAATGAAATAACGTGATTTCTTGCTTGATCGCATGCCTGCAAATTTATATAAATTAGGTTCCTGTAAGTAAAACTATAGCCAGTTATATGTGGAATTTGTTGTTGTTTTTTTTTTGTCATTAAATGTCATTTTCTAACATTTCTTTTACACAAAACGATTGCATCAATGCAATGCAATGCAATGCAATGCAATACAATGATTAACATGAATGTGTTGCCACCGTACGCGTATCCTTTTTTACTCATCTTTCATAATTTGGAATGGAAATATAATTTTTTTTAGTTTGGTGTAAGTATTTATAACAGCAATTAATAAAAGAAATTAATTCTTATTCTTTAAATACATTTTTGCGCCTTATTCTCTACGGGTCTATAAACTTTCGTGGTGTTTCGATGCGCCTGCTCTCTGACGATCTAAAATTAGTGGGAAGAGGTAAATACGTAAATAAGTTTATAATGGAAATAATAATTTTATTTAATTACATAAAATACTAAAATGCCTCTCTGAACAACACTTTCATTCATTTTGCGTATTATGATTGATGTGATCGCGATTCAAAATCACAATTTATATGATGTTAGGATCCTCAACTTCCGGTAAAGCAGGTAAGTAACAGTTTGTCCACTCTATATATTTGTATTCTTCTGACTGCTCGGCGAAGAATTCAGCAAAGAGTAGTGTGTCCCACTTTACTATATCTATATATATATATATATATATATACACAAAAATTTAAAAAATTTATGTAATTTATAAAGCAATGCTATATCTTTTTCGCATCCCTTCTTAAATTGATACAACAATCGATGCCAACTTTCTATTAATGGAAATAACTTCACATTACGATCGTGGCGTCCTTAATATCTTCTTCTATTCTTGAACTAAAACTCTTCGAATGAATCAATCGTAAACTGCCATGACTTGATGATTGTCCGCAAATTGCATATTTTTAGGCTGTGAGTATTTTAAAATTTAAAAGATACGCGGAATTAATATAATGCATATTTTTAGGCTGTGAGTATTTTAAAATTTAAACGATACGCGGAATTTATATAAAATATTCATCAAATAACTTCTTTTCTCCTGCATTAAAATAAAAACTCATATTAATTGACAACAATGCAATCGAATCATTTATTTGCTATAATCTTCGATGAATCCACGTATTCAATGCGTTCAAAATGCATACTTTAGACAAACGGGGTAAGTAGCATGAGTAATAGTTCGGCATTTAAACAATTTATCAAATTTATAAAACGTTCATCAAGTAAAATAACTTTTTTTCTTATTCTTCTTCTCGCCTCGCCCTCTCTCTCTCTCTCTCTACAATGCGTTAAAACAAAAACTCACATTAATTGATATACGGATTTTTAATTTGAATCAATGTATCACACGGCCGTGACTTGGTATCGATGTCCGCAATCAAAATGCTTTCAAAATGCATGCTTTAGTCGTCTGAGGTAAGTAATCATGAGTGCGACACTTAATAAACAATTTATTCAATTTATAAAATATTCATCAAACAATTACTTTTCTAACCGATGACCATAAATATATGTATGTACGATGCTTATTCAATTGCGGACCAAAATATTCGAAAATGAAATGAAAACAGGATGCTGATGACGGTTGGAAGGTAAATATATATATATAGAATATATATATATATATATATATGTATTATGGATTCAGTAAATAAAATAATCTTTTCTTTGATCATTTTTTCATGCGTATGTATGCACGCACAATAATGCATTCATTATTTTCACATTTTTTTTTTTTCATATATTTCTTTAAAATGCATACTAAATGCACGTGTGGACTCAACTCGCTTCTTTTGATTATTATTTGTGCGATGAATCAATCAATGTTCCTGTGCAACCTGGTAATTGCAATAAAACTAATTGGGAAAAAACCGATATAATTAGCAACCAAGCGAGGAGGATGACGAGGAAGGTGAGGATGACGATGACGTGGAGGAGGAGGAGAAGGAGGAGGTAAGTTGTACGCAATTTAGGCAATTTATTAAATTTGTAAACCATTCATCGCATCTCTTTCGTCCTATTTCTTTCTGCATATATCAATCATGCCATATTGATGCCAATAATATCGACAATAAATCATTGGTGATCATGCTTGAAATTCATTCGCCTTAGCACGTAAGTTTTATCTCTTTATGTGAAGTATTAATTACTAGGATGATATTAACATAATGTTGTTGCATATCTATTTCTCCTATCTATTCATTGTACCTGCGGGAACCAATGGCGCTTTATTATTATTGTGGTCATTTATTAAAAAAACTTATTCTAATCGCTATATATACATATATGAAGAGGTAAGTATATGAACATTTCTAAACATTTCATAAACATTCATTTGCAAGTCGATTAAGTAGCAATCACTTGACACGATTTATATTTTCTTTCTCTTCTCTTCTTTGATAAATTATTCCACTATATGATGCATGATTACAAACATGCAATTATTTACGTGCGAAATAGGAACTAGAGGTAAGTATGTCAAACTATGAAAAATGTGTCGTCTCTCTCTCTCTCTCTCTCACTCTCACTCTCTCTCTCTCATTCTCTCTCTCTCACTCTCTCACTCTCTCTCTCTCTCTCTCTCACTCTTTCTCACTCTCTCTCACTCTCTCTCACTCTCTCACTCGCACTATCCCTCTCTCTCACTCTCTCACTCTCTCTCTCACTCTCTCACTCTCTCTCTCACTATCACTCTCTCTCACTCTCTCACTATCACTCTCTCACTGTCACTCTCTCACTCTCTCACTATCACTCTCTCACTGTCACTCTCTCACTCACTCTCTCTCTCTCTTATTGTCTCTCTCTCTCACTCTCTCTCACTTTCACTCTCACGCTCTCTCACTCTCTCACTCTTTAAGCTGAGATTTATGAAATCTGCTCTCATTAATGGTTGTAATGTAAATATTTTTCTTTTCATGTTTCTGAAATTTTCAATGAACAAACTGACCTGATATAATAATTGCATTAAAAATAATTCAAAATGAACGCATCTATTAGTCTTACGAAGACGGGGAGGTAAGTGTCTTATGTTGAAAATCAAGAAAAAGTATATGCAGAACATGAAAATGACGAAGAAATGTAAGGTTTAAGGGATAAGAATACACGAAAAAATCAAATCACTTAGAAATGAACAACAATTGTGTATTAGTTGACGACAGATGCATTAGTTGGTTCGCAATATTGCGATGGAAATGTTCACTTGTAAGGAATGAATAAAGATTGTGGCCAACATAAACATAGGGCTAATAATATAGATATAGATATAGCTATATATATAGATATAGATATCACATATAGATATAGATATATATAGATATAGACATCACATATAGATATAGATACATATATACATACAGATATAGATATATAGATATATAGATACATCTAGATATAGATATATAGATATATAGATACATCTAGATATAGATATATAGATACATCTAGATATATATATATATAGATGATATATAAGATGCTATATATAGGTGATATAAATGTATATATAAACTATACCGTCATTTATGCAGAATACTCTAGCCGGATAAGGGTGCGGTGCAACACGTGTTACAAATCGTAACGTATGGTACCTTCTGATCCCGATTTATTATGCGGTTCGTCCATTCGTTTCCCTATATCTATTATTTCTAGTGCGTTACGGTAAGGCTTCTTCTTCTTCTTCTTCTTCGTCTTCTTCTTCTTCTTCTTCGTCGTCTTCTTCTTCTTCTTCTTCGTCTTCTTCTTCTTCTTCTTCTTCTTCTTCTTCGTCTTCTTCTTCTTCTTCTTCTTTTTCTTCTTCTTCTTCTTCTTCTTCTGCCATATTCATCCCTCCCTCATCTCTCAAATAACAAAATGAGTGAGCTGACCTTAACTATGACGCTTACGCTAACGTTGTAGGAAAAAAAGCAGAAATGATTTTCAATTGTTGTAAATGAAAAACGCAAGAGAATTTTATTATTAACTGCCTACGTAAACATCAAAAATAATGTTTTCTTACCTACGTATGCGCATTCGTATGCGTGAATATGATCGCCTATTTGCACTTACAAGGGAGAAGTCGTTACATTAGGACTGGACTGGAAAATACCCAATCAATAGGCACCACCACCAAAATAAAATCGAAATTGAAATTGAAATAGATGGCTGTAAACATCTACCAAACAAGTCGCGACTATGTCGGATAAAGTGTCATACGATAATGTATTTCGATGCGTAGCATTAAGACAGCGCGACGTCTCTCTAGATCATCACATGAAATTACTGTTGTTCTGTTACTACTTGATATGCAAACTATTAATGATTATTATTTTATCTAATCATTCATTTATTCATTTTTTTCTTTACTCAATCAACGGCACTGTGGCGCTCTCATGAAACGGCTCCAATAGGAAGAACAGGTAAGTCTGAAAGATATATATATTGGTGCAGATGATGCAAATGGTGCAAATACAAATCTTTTTTATTTCTTTCTTTAAAACAAATACGATGGATTGGCTTAATGAACATCTCCTGGTTGACGCAAATCAAAATATAGGAGACTGTTGTAAGTATCCACACACTTAAATTTAAATATCGATTTAAGCTTAAATCATGCATAATATAAGCAGCTTGAGTTGACTTGACCGTTATTAAACGAAGCAAAAGTACATACACAAGTAGCGTAGTACGAAAATATGTATATGTATATGTAGTGTTTGCTGGTGTTTGTTGGATTCTCTGTCTGTTGCTGGATTCTCTGCTTGCCTCTTGGAATGTTTGCCGGTGTTTGTTGGATTCTCTGTCTGCCTGTTGGATTGTTTGCTGGTGTTTGTTGGATTCTCTGTGTGTTGCTGGATTCTCTGTCTGTTGCTGGATACTCTTTCTGTTGCTGGATTCTCTGCTTACCTGTTCGATTCCCTGTCTGCCTGTTGGATTGTTTGCCGGTGTTTGTTGTATTCTCTGTCTGTTGCTGGTTTCTCTGTCTGTTGCTGGTTTCTCTGTCTGTTGCTGGATTCTCTGTCTGTTGCTGGATTGTCTGTCTGTTGCTGGATTTTCTGTCTGTTCCTGGATTCTCTGTTTGTCTGTTGGATTCTTTGTTTGTCTGTTGGATTCTCTGTTTGTCTGTTGGATTCTAATAGACAAATATGACAGACACACACCCAAAGAAAGACAGACAGACACATTCCAAAAGGCAGATAAGCCAATAGACAGACAGATTCTGTCTGTTCTTGGATTCTGTTTGTCTGTTGGATTCTCTGTTTGTCTGTTGGTTTCTCTGTTTGTCTGTTGGATTCTAATAGACAAATGTGACAGACACACACCAAAAGAAAGACAGACACATTCCAAGAGGCAGATAAGCCAATAGACAGACAGATTCTGTCTGTTTTTTCTTGGCTTCTCTTTGTCTGTTGGTTTCTCTGTTTGTCTGTTGGTTTCTCTGTTTGTCTGTTGGTTTCTCTGTCTGTCTATTGGCTTATCTGCCTTTTGGAATGTGTCTGTCTGTCTTTCTTTTGGTGTGTGTGTAATAGACAAGTGTAACAGACGGACAATGTAATAGACAAATGTGACAGACAGGCAACAGACATTGTCCGTCTGTCAGGCAACAGACATTGTCCGTCTGTTACATTTGTCTATTACATTGTCCGTCTGTTACATTTGTCTATTACATTGTCCGTCTGTTACATTTGTCTATTACATTGTCCGTCTGTTGCATTTGTCTATTACATTGTCCGTCTGTTACATTGTCCGTCTGTTACATTCGTCTATTACATTGTTCGTTTGTCTATCGTGGATTGTCTGTCTACTGCGCTGTCTGTCTCTATTACATTCTCTGTCTATCGTGGATTATCTGTCTGACTATAGTGGACTGTCTATTGCGTTGTCTGTCTGTCTAGTGCTGTTCTGAACCGTTTGGCTTGGTTGTAGAGGTGCCTAGAGATGTTCAGAACATAAATATTTTAGTATCAATTTAAAAATGAATAACAAATTTGCTAACATAATGTTTATATATATTTGACATGGAAATTTGGTGCGATCAATAAACTTTGAATGACACTCTGATGTTAACGATGTATGAATGCCAATAATTTCACCGAAAATCGTAATATGAATGAAAACAATTAGAAAATCAAGGTAGGTAGCAGAAATCACAATAACAGTAATAACAAAAACGAAGGGCATCATTAGCTCTATGCACGTTCGCATGTGCATGCGCATATGTTAAGTAGTGCGAAAAGTATTGAGACTTCAGAAAGAGGCTTCAAAGGCTTACTATATATGGTCGTCAATATTTTCTGAACTCTTCGTATTTATTATATGTAGACTTCAATGCGAACCAAAAATACTTATACCTCCTGTATATTATTTTCTTCTAAATCGCATCGGAAAATATCAATTTATCAATGAATCAACGGATGTGTGTTGTCAATTGCATTATCATAAAATATGAAATTCAAATGAACACACTGTAGTCGCCCAGTGTAAGTGTCATCTTGTTATGAAGGAGGATAATTTTTTCATTTAAAACTTTTTTCCATTTCATTTATTAGGCTATCGGACACAATGATTTGCGAAAATTTGCGCAGAAAGTTCACAATGTTTTAGGTCCCGAGATGTTCTTTGACATCTTTAATAACGGCAATTTCACTCTGGTGGTACCTGACTATGAGAAGTGGAATGAGTCCGGTTTTGACAAATTAAGGTAAGTCCCGGTATTGCTCACATACATGTTAATAGCCAAGGATGCCTTTCAAGCTTTTCCTTTATGATATGCTAAGGTATACAAAAGCAGACCGCAATAGTTTGATAATTAAAGGGGGGGGTAGCAATTTCATTCTATATATTTTGCTAATGCCTGCCTTGTCAAAGGGAAGGTTTAGGAAACTGGGACGTCAATTACAAGTATCCCAGCAGAAAAATAAAAATTTTCTTTTACTATGATAGTTGAAATAATCACATTTCTTCATTTTTAATCACGGTTAATATCCAACTCCTGTGACTAAAAGAATGACAACCGCAAGAAAATAAAATCATTGGACAATGTTACATACTTTAGTACATAAATGTAATCGAAACAAGTAAGAAAGTTATATTCGGCGGGGGGCCGAATCTCTCATACCCACCACTATGTTCTTTTATAGGGAAATAGACAGATAGGGCAGATGGGCAGATGGACAGATGGGAAGATGAACAGATGGGAAGATGAACAGATGGGAAGATGAACAGATGGGAAGATGGGCAGATAGTAGGGAGATAGTAGGGAGATAGTAGGAAGATAGTAGGAAGATAGTAGGGAGATAGTAGGGAGATAGTAGGAAGATAGTAGGAAGATAGTAGGAAGATAGTAGGAAGATAGTAGGAAGATAGTAGGGAGATAGTAGGAAGATAGTAGGAAGATAGTAGGGAGATAGTAGGGAGATAGTAGGGAGACAGTAGGAAGATAGTAGGGAGGTAGTAGGGAGATAGTAGGGAGATAGTAGGGAGATAGTAAGAAGATAGTAGGAAGATAGCAGGGAGATAGCAGGGAGATAGTAGGGAGATAGTAGGGAGATAGTAGGGAGATAGTAGGAAGATAGTAGGAAGATAGTAGGGAGATAGTAGGGAGATAGTAGGGAGACAG
>KK502843.1:213663-244530 GCA_000688735.1 Glossina austeni
ATCGGGCACCGTAGGGTTAAGCCTCCACGGCAGGAACCTACGTAAACCCCCTGTCACATCTGTATGACCAAAGCGAATTCTCAAAAATGTTTCGATCTTTATTTTCTCAAAATTTGTTGGATATAAAGGAGGAATTAATTGAGGGTTAATAGAAGAGTAGTGTTGATGATCGGATTGTAGATTTCCTTCTGTAACTTTCTCTTTAACTTTTCTTCCAATGTATCTTTGAAGATCCAACTTTTCCAAGACATCATCCATAATTAGGGGTGAAGAAGCAGCATACTTTGTCGCTCGATCAGCCTGCTCATTTCCCAATAAACCGATATGACCAGGAACCCGTGACATTTTAATTTTTCCGCCGGGTGTTGTAATTCTATTCCTTAATTTGTTGAGGGTGCTCCATCCCGAAGTCGAAGGATTCCCAATAACTTATAATACAGACAAACAATGACTGCTTTGAGTTTATTTTTATGGACAAAGTTCGCAGCGTGAACGATAGCTCAGGCTTCGGCTGTGAAAGTTGAAGTACTTTCATGAAATATGTGGCAAATGTCGCAGACATAAGCTTCAAAAACCCCATAAAGTGTATAAATTCTTGGCCAATTTCAAATCCTGTCCGTATGTCCATCTGTCTGTTTGCGCAACTTTGTAGTATTTGTGGTAAACATTCTCTTGTCAGCGCATGTGAAGATATCGCCTACAAGTTTGCAAAAGAATTTGGAATTGACCTGAACTTTTCAATGGTCACGCCTACAAAGCCCACATTTGTTTATTTACACAGAAACATTTATTTTGAAAATAAGAAAAATCCACCGCGCCCACCCGATATTATAGAGCGAGAGAAAATGTTGTTCTTTTACTTATTTTGTCTTTTTTAGGATAACTGTGATGATCCTATGATATGATGATGGTCCCGATTGAATTTAATTTTCTTGTTACTTGTTATTTTTATTAATAATAATTTTGTTGAGTTTTCGATATCATTAGCAAAGGCGCTCACAGCAAAGGCGAAGCAGCTCCACGCTAGTCTCTAATTGCGTATTTCCGGATTTGTCTTAACTAAAGTGGAAGTGACATAAAGATTAGCAATTTCATTCCCCTGCTTCCCCTTCTTGATGACCGTCACTGTCATCATCATGATCATCATCATGATCATCATCATCATCATCACTATCGATTAAGATGAATTGAATGTAAATTTTCTGTGTATAGATTTTGCAAGGCAGCTCTTATCGGCCTACAAAATAATGAAAGACCACCTTATCATTCCACAAGCGAATGAATCAAACGTGGGAAATTTAATTGAAACACAACATTCCGAAGCTTCAAAAGTGATCAAAATAAATTATTTTACGGATCAAGAAAAAAATAAAAAAAATAAAAAAAAAATAAAAAAAAAAATAAAATAAAAAAAAAAACATGAATTTATTCCTACTAATAATTGCTTTAAAAATGGCATTACTTGCTACTAACGTAACCGATGGTTATGGCCGAAATTTTACTTTCATTTATCGGAACTATTTGCAACATATGCTGGATACGATCGATAGCGAAGTGAAACCGTGCGAGAATTTTTTCGAACATGCTTGCGGTAATTTTGGAAAAGGAACGCAAACGTTTAACAAAAACAATTTCGAAAAGATCGAAGAATTATCTCAATTAATTGAATATGAAGAGATATCGCCATTTTTATATAATCGTCAAGATCGTTTCAAATTTTTTGTGAACAATCGACATGAGTTTCGCACCCCAAATGGTATTATCTTAAAAGATTTATATGATTTATGCAAGACCGCGGAGAATTTAAATAAAGATCACTTATGGTATCGTTTATTAAATGAAATTCCATTTTTGGCAACCGATCGTGAATGGCTAATGAAATGGCCATTTTTACGCTTTCAATGGTTAGAATTTAAAAGTGAATTAAATTTCGACTGGATATTGCTGGCAGCCGAGTTCGCCGCTCACGGTTTTAATACGTTTTTGGAAGTGTTCTTTGTCGAAAATACAGTTTTCGTTGGACCGAACGAAACTATAAATTGTTCAAATCGTGAAGAGATTATCGATGATTTAAAACCACTTCTTCTATATCAAGAACGTAATATACAAATTGCTTATATAATTGCGAACGAATTGAATACATTTTGCCGTCAACTAAATGGAGAAATGTCATCATCAATGGAAATTGCGACAATTGAAACGGATACAGAATTATTTAAGCAGCAAATATTGGATAAATATTTTCAAAGATATTTTCTAAGTTTGAATTTCTCGAATATAAATCTTGAGAATTCACGAAAGGTTACCATCCGATTAAAACGTTTAAACGAAATCTTTATCATATTGCAAGCGACAGATGATCGGATCATTTATAATTTTATATTATGGCATATGACGCGACAATTGCATATAACGGATTGTTTTAATTTAATTGAAAATTTTGAAAATTTATTAATTACCGAATATTGGAATTGGCATGTATTCGAGAATCAAATTAATCGAGATGTAGCACTCGCCATGTATCTCTTTCATACAACGAGATTTCAAAAATATCGCCGTAAAATATTATTGAGTAATCAATGGGATCGTTTTTTATCTAGAAAATTGGAACGTAAAGATTTTAATATCGAACGTTCTATAAAATCTTATGCACGTGATTATTTAAATCCCGCCAATATTAGCACGCATTACGAATCATTTGATACGAAAACATTTACATTTTATTCGCTATTATTAAGAATTAATTCTCTACATATACGTTCAGCATTTTTCAAACCTTATATGGATGACGAAGACGTTAATAATTCTTATTATTTTCTTAAGGAATTTCTACATTTTTCCATATTAATATTATATCGTCCATTAATACATTATTACGCAACTATGGCGTACGATATGTGGTTGCAATCTTCCCTTCTATACCAAACAGATACATTTTACACGGTTTACGATTGCTTGCAAAGGCAAAGAGCTTTACAACTCTACGCTAACGAATATGACGAGAAATTATATGAAATTGTGGGTGAAGAACAAGCTAAAGACATATATAAGTTTTATGCTTCATTTATTGCCGTACTCGAGGACTATCGATTCTGGTTAGAGGGTGAAAATTTCTCAATTACGGAAGATTTCATTTTAGAATATTTTAAATTGGATTCTTCACGTATTATGTTTTACGCTGCAGCGCAGCAATACTGCAATCGCAATGATCCTCTATTTAATCGCATTATCAATCGTAGCTTTATGAATATGCCCGAATTTCATGAAGCATTCAATTGTTCCGACGATGCGGCAATGAATCCACAATTCAAATGTATGATAAATATTTTTCCAAATTAATAAATTNTTTTTTTTTTTTTTTTTTTTTTTTTTGTAAACTATTACTACTACTGCAGGCAATGTGGAAAACGAGTAAAATAAATGCAAACATAAATTTATGTAAATCATTGCAACCTGACGGCAGATGAGAACACACATACCAAACAACAAACAAATACACTAACAATGGTCAGCCAAATGATAGGAACAATAAAAACAACAACACTACGACCGCATTTCTTTTAACTGAATTATTTGTTTATCTTAAGCTCTTTGATAGCAATTTCTTTAAGCAAGCATTTTACAGAACGAAACGTTACACGATTTAAATTTAAAAAACGAAAAACGAAACGAAATTCTCCAAATAAAAATCTATAAGGATATTAAAGCAAAGTAAACGCTACAACGGGAACTTTACTGAATACTGAACAGCTGTCGTGTAAAGAAACTTATATCCTGCACCACTTGTCGTACAACGTACATTAAGTGCGGACATATATAACATACAGAAGGGCTTAAGACAGACCCACGTTTTAGAAAATGATTCTCAGCGTGTCTATCTGCGTGTTCATCTGTCCGTCTGCCCATCTGTCCGTCTGCCCATCTGTCCGTCTGCCCATCTGTCCGTCTGCCCATCTGTCCGTCTGCCCATCTGTCCGTCCGCCCATCTGTCCATCTGTCCGTCTGCCCATCTGTCCGTTTGTTCATATAAATTTGTTTTCAAGCTACAGGTCGTAATTAGGGTCATAAAAAGGGTTAATCGTTCCAAATGCAATACTTCTGGCCAAGGAAAAGCTAAGGCAGTTGCGGAGAATGTAAGCTTTATAGTAAGAATTTGTCCACAATTGCAGATTGGGGAGGAAGACTTCTTCAAGATCCATCTGCCTCCGTCAGAAGGAAGGGCATGCCATACACCTGCCCTTGATCTTGGGAGCTTGGGAGCCTCCCTGCTCTCAGCGGGGCGTGAGTGACGCTTTCTCACTCCGTGTGCCATCGGGA
This sequence comes from Glossina austeni, assembly GCA_000688735.1. Lineage (NCBI taxonomy): Eukaryota > Metazoa > Arthropoda > Insecta > Diptera > Glossinidae > Glossina > Glossina austeni. Next base: position 217,981 of record KK502843.1, read on the forward strand.
ACCGTAGGGATACGGCAGGAACCTACGTAAGCCCCCTGTCACATCTGTATGACCAAAGCGAATTCTCGGAAATGTTTCGATCTTGATTTTCTCAACATTTGTTGGATATAAAGGTGGAATTAATTGAGGTGGATTAATAGAAGAGTAGTGTTGATGATGGTATCGTAGGTTTCCTTCTGTAGCCTTCTCTTTAACTTTCCCTCCAATGTATCTTTGAAGATCCAACTTTTCCAAGACATCATCCATAATTAGGGGTGAAGAAGCAGCATACTTTGTCGCTCGATCAGCCTGCTCATNTGCGCACCATAATTTCAATAAGATTACCAGCATGTGTAAGCGGCAACCTCGCCATCCTCCATAGGCCAAATCTCTCGACGAACTATTTTATATATATTGGCTTTTTTATACTTCAAATGTTGTAAATAATTTCTAGTCAAGGAATATGCGACGATTATATCCAATTGGCCATTATAGATGCACGCAACATACACACTCAATAGCTAACTAATCCATGATGCCACAGTGTCTCAGCTAGTCCAGCACCAATAGGATTCTCTTAGACAGAGGTCAGAGGTATCCAGGGCATTTCCAAAAGAGAATTCAGAGTAGAAGAGACTAGTAGTTCTCCAATACTCTGGGTTCCCTTTGCAGTAGACTAGAACTTCATTGACAAATCGACTAGAATGCATGGGACTCCTTTAATTTAAGGAGTTGCCATTAGTACTACTGCAGCACGACGTTCTTTTCCACAGCGAGTAAACTTAGTAAAACCGCAAAATTTCGTATCCGTTTAGCAAAACAAATCGCGATATCTCCGCGCGACCGCGGCTGCCGTGCGGGTCTGCTTTCCTTAGATTGTTATATCTAACCTTGCTATAGTGTACCTGCCTGTAATTTTGTTAACGCTTAAACATAGGAAACTTAGAAATAGGAAATAAGGAAGAAACTATACCACACAAATTATATCGGAAGTCCCATTATTTCATTTCTTCGACTTTACAAATTTTCTTAGAACGGATCAGATGGAAAGCCGAGACTTATACCCCAGGTAAAATACTCGTTTCATTACCACAAGTAAATAGAGAGAATAAAAAAATATATTCTAAGACTAAAGTCTTAAGGCGCTAGCATCTGAGGCTTTTAGCGGCTTTTAGCGGCTTTTAACGGCTTTTAACGGAGTTTTTAATCCAGACCCTTTGCCTACTCGGCCATTCAAAAAATTTCACAATTTTATTATTCATAAATTTACTATTATTTATTATTATTTTCTTATCTAAACTTATTATATAAAAACACTGCCTAATTCTTATTCTTATTCGTATGCTTAACAAGAAATTCAAACTTAAAATATATATAAACAAGGATTTAGTGATCAGTTCTATTGCGTTTTGAATAAAAATACCTAACACAATGCAGGTAAAAAAGAAAAAAAAAAATTAATTTTAGATAAATTTTAATTAAAAATATACGTACGCAATAAACGAATTAAGGTATTAAATAACAAATAATTGAGAAACAAAAGTCAAAGTTTTGTTATAGCGCGTTATGAAATAATTAATTAGAGTTTTTTTTTTTTTGACTTATGAAAATTGTGAAAGAAAGAGTGAATGAAAAGTTGGTTTAGAATTCAGCAAAAATGGCTCAAGAACGAATAAAAAAATATTCCGTTTTTGAATGACCTGATTAGTAGTAATGCATATATATATATATATATATATATATCTACATATATATGTAATGAATGTAAAAACTTTTCTTAGATCTCATTATTGAAAGTCGTCATTGCTTAACAAAAATTATTATTAGAACCTATGAGAGGTTTATTCACAGCTACTAAATGTACGTGAACGGCTTAAACGCTTGGCGGCAGCTGCTAAAGCAGCTGCTTCTCCATCCCCCGTTAAGTCGGGTATCTTTAAAATTTCGCTTAATTGTATTTTCAATTCTTTTGTGGCAGGCCGCACTTCCGGTGTCGCTGATAACATCCTCCGCAACAACGAGTATTCTTTAGTATGTTTTTCGGCAAACTCATCAGGATAAACGCCATCACGTAATGATCTCAAAGTTTTGATCCGTTCCATTTCAGTACCGAAATATTCCAATAATTCAAAGAATATTAAACCCAATGAATAAATATCGACTTTATAGTCATAAGGTAGACCATGTAATTGCTCGGGCGACATATATAAATGTGTACCCACTTGTTGGGTATGGCGAGCACATGATGGTAGACCCGTTTTATCGCCGCATTTTGTTATCATATTCGGTATATCAGCCATATCGGTGACCAAACCGAAATCGCCAATTTTTATTTGACCTTCCTGGGAGAAGAAAATATTGCTGGGCTTGAGATCACGATGAATTAGACCTTTAAAATGAACATAATCCACAGCATCTACTATTTGATGAAAAATACTAGATATGTAATCAGCACGATGTTCCGTTTTGTTGTCTCGTAACCAATCGCGTAAGCTCTCTTTGCGGCACAACTGCATTTGTATGTACAAATAAACTTTATTTTGCAATGGCTTGGATGCCATTGGCATTAGCTCTTTGCAATTATTCGTACCGTCACTAATATCCAAACTCAGATAACGAGGCCGGCGACGACAAGCTTTATTATCTACATAATTCTCCGCTTCGTTTTGAATGCCTTCTGAATTAGTTGCATTGGAAGAACGTACAAATTCGATTTGAAACGAATCCGACAATTGCGAATAATCAATATGTTTTCCACTCGTGTGAATATCAATGGCAACAACAGAATTTTGAGATTTTCTAAAGCCAACTTGTGTACAATTACCAGAAGACTTATCATCCTCTTCAGTAGACTCATCATTATTGCCGTGATTGCTTTGCGTAGATAGAGAATGCGAATCGGAACGGAATACTATATACGATTCGTCGTTGTCAGCATGATCACCATGAACAAACTTATTGTCTGTATTATTGAAATATTCTTCATGATCCGAACTGCAGGCAGTACTTGTCGCACTTTCCATCCAATGTTGTAATTGTGTCTTTTTATCAATTTTCTGACAACCGTTAAGATGCATAAAATTGGCGGAATACGTTTCAGTTGTGGGCGTTTCAATTTGTATCGATGTAGAAAACTCATTAGCCAACCATTTGCTATCCTCCTCTTCCTGCCAACCGGGTGGTGGTTTTTCAACCCACGACTAATAAAATAAAATTTTAAAGAACCATTTTTTTTGAAAAAGTTATTTCCTTAACTTACCTGAAAATATCGCACAATATTTTGATGCTCACAATTGGCTAAAGTTTTCACTTCACGCATAACACGGACTCGTGACTCTTCTTTATTTGGTAAAGTGATACGTTTAATAGCATATCGACAATCATCCAATTTATTTTTGGCTTCAAATACTACTCCGAAACCTCCGCGACCCAAGCATCTCATCATGTCAAAATCGCTTTGAAAACGCGAAGAGAAATTTTCTCCAGAATTTGAAGTGGACTCGGACACACTGCGCTTATTGTTGCTGTTACTTTTCGAATTGGCACTATTAGATGTTGCGGGACCGAGGAGAGCAACTGTAGAAGATTCGGTTGCCTCGATGGCTGTTGGTACGGGTATATGACGTTCAATTACTACAATTTGCCGTTCACCTCGACTACGCTGACCTACCAGAAAGTTTAACAACACAGCCGAAGTAAAGATCATAACTATAATTTCTTTCCACCAAAATCGCAAAGTTTCCACATCGTGAAAATCAAAATTATAGTCATGGACTTTGGAAACTTCATTTCCTGTAAGATTATCGTGCTTGGCATCTTCCAATGCAAGCAAATCTTCCTTGCTATTATTGTTCGCATTATCAATGGTTCCTTGGCATATATCGTTACTGGTATACAAATAGAAACCATTACCATTTACATATTCGGACGCATTAAGTACTGACTGAGCAGAAAGAGCAAAATTGTCATCGTCATACGGTACTAGTTCATTGGCCTCCCTATTACGCTCGCCATCAACGATACGTTTATCATCCAACTCCTCAAAGATAATCAATGTGTTACCCCTTGCGGGTACAGGACGCCAAGGTATTTTTGGCATATGGGATTCAGCCGTTAGGTGTGCATACAAACTGGATTGATCCATGATTTCTTTACGCAAATTTATAGATTCCTGAATGTACAGCTGCTTTTCATACATGCCTAAATATATGGAAGGATTGGTTGTAGGCAATGGCATGTCATAAATTTCCTCTTCACGATCCCATAACCATCGAGCCGATCCGAACATATCCACGGCTTCTAAATGATCGTCTAAGCCGAGCTTCCAAGCACTAACAATTGGATCATTAAACTATTTAAAAAATGATTTAATAATTACCTACAGAAACTAAAGAGCAAAACGAACCTTATGCTTCCATAACATGGAACTCGGATTGGATTTGCTGAAAGCGCAAATAATGCCCTCGGGTACGATAACTTTAATATCTAAATCAATAATTGCTCTTTCTAAGTCCGTATATTCCCGTTCATGGCAACCAGGTGAACGTATCAAGTCCAAATCATGCTGACCCACGCTAAAATTCCAACGTTCTAAACCACTACGCGTTTCAATCGCACGTACTGTTTGCGTTAAACGACGCACTACAATTACATCGTCTAAGAGCGGATCATGTTCCATTAAATAATCTTCGTTTGATTCATTTTCACTAAAATCTTCTTCTTTTTTTTTATTCACATATTGTGATCGCGTTGAGTTATCCAATTCGGCTTCCGTCGAATTAATGCAACCATTCATCGAACATTCGTACAATAATTTTCCAGTACGAGCTGAAACACCATAAGTGCGAGTTTCTTTACCGCCAGATATTACCAAATCGTCTGAGAATTTAGCCGACGACGACAACAAATTATCGGTTGTGATAGGTATCGGATCAATTGATTCACCATCAAATTTATAAATACCGCCACTTAACGACGGTATCATACGAACAAATCGACCATTGTTGGTTAACTCTAAACGATGTATACTCGACGATATCAATGGTCCCGGTTCGGTAGTTATGCTCCAACGTAATTTACCACCCTTTATAATATCCAAAGCCGACAAACGTCCGTCCAGAGTGGTAACGTAAAGTAATCTAAAAATATAATAAATTTTTTATTAATTGAAACTATGAACCGTTATGTCTTAAAGTGCTTCAGGTTTGGAGTATATTCTGGTTTTTTGGCCGTTCAATGGTTATAAAACAAAGCGATTTGCTCTTCACAAACAAACAAGTTGCTTAAAATACGACTTAAACAGAATCTTGACTTTTTCATAGAATAAATAGAAGTGAACTCAGACCCTTTAAATCAATTATAGAGAAAAAGAAAAAATTTGGTTTATGTTTTCAGGGCAAGAATTTGTGCTCTTAGAAGACACCAATGAGATTAGTCGGATCAAAATTTTAAACTGATCCAACGAAAAAGATCTTTTTTTAATTGTGGACATATAGACGATCGCGTTCATTTTCGAGTTCACATTCAGTCAAAAGGATTTGCAATAAACACGAGATCAACAGTTGCTACGGACTGAAAGGTGTAACTCTTGTTGACGGGACAACGGACGAATCACGTTCATTTTCAAATTCGATCCTTAGCCAAATATGTGAAGCATATAAGTACAAAGTTCCAGCTCGTTTTTTTTTTTTTAATTCCCTACACCACTTGGAGTAAAGAGTATATTAAGTTAGCGCGAACGTATGTAACACGCAGAAGGACTTAAGATAGACCCATCTTTTATTGTACCGATTGATTCAGAATATTAATCTGAATTGATCTACGTCTATCGGTCCGCCTGATCTCTGCCCAGGTTTTTGTTTGCTCAAGCTACAGGTCGAAGTTTTTGGAATATTTCGATGAAAAACGCTTTTGAAAATGATTTGGAACGTTCCACTTTTTCGAAGATTTGGAGAATCTACGCCTATTTCCGGGTCCTGCTCTATGAAACTTGTTCTATATTCAGTTGCCTTTTGGGCCTATTTCTTTATGAGTACGCACATGAAATTTATGCCTTTATATAGAAACAAGATATGATTTTTATAAAAATAAGAACGATATTAGACAATATGGTGTAGGGTATTTAATGGTCGGCTTACGCTAATGTTCTTACTTGATTAGTTTTCCGATTGTTGTCAATAGAAAGAAGGGCACGTTTAAGATATTACACTGACTTGGATTGTCCGTACTTTATACTGAAACCGGTTTTGATGATTACAAAGGGAAACGACAAAGCTAGTATACCTCCATTCGCAAAGACCACAATTTGGTTGAACCAGAATCACAAACAGGTATCACATTTTTTTTTTTTTTTTTAAGAGAAACAATCATATTTTAAATTGTAGTTGTATTCGGTAGGTGCACTTTCAAGGATGATGAAAGGCTGCGTTTGATAATGTCTTTAATGTATATCCATACCACTTGTTCCACATAGGCAGATATATGAGAATGCACATCTATGTATATGAGTACTATTCGCACACACTCACAAGTTTGTTTTCTTTACAAAGTTTTTTGCTTTTTCGTATACAATTGCAATGATGTGTACTTTTGCCGTTGGTTGAGCTTTATGGATACATTAATATCCCATGATCAAGTTAGTGTTAGTGTTGGGAAGCAAGCAACAACAATTTAAAGGAATTCTTTTGATCAATTTGGCGGGAATCATTCTCTTATATAATATACGAAAAGTATGATGCAACATATGAACGCGCAACATAAAATTTCTCGTATTAAACAAATCGTTGATACATTTCTCAATAATTAATTTCATTGATTGCATGCATTTACTCTCATATCGCTAAACAAAATACTAACGAGTGTCATGACGAAAAAAAAAAAAAAAAAAAGAAAAGAAAAACGTGATAATAGAGCCCGTAAAAATATGAGGAGAGATTGGTATTTTTGTTATTATAAGTTATGACTCATAACCAAATGCTTTTAATACCGTTAAGAAAAAAAAAAAAAAAAAAAAAAAAGAAGATAATTATCTAGGTTTCTTGAAGATATAGGTTGAATTACACTTTGATAGTGATTTCGTAATAAAGTCTCCTAATTAAAAAAAAAAGTGCAATTCTTTCGATTGAATTTTATCAGCTATTAGGCTCGTACTTTTTCTGATTACGAATTATTAAATCTTTTTCTTCTCTTTTTTAACTAACCCTTTAAATATTTACTTAAAACATTGTAATTACATATGCAGTCGAAAAATTTTATGCATATATTTTACGGGTGTTTGTCAAACGTGATAAACAACAAACGCACACAATATGAAATAAAAATGTATGCCAACAATATAATACTTTAGCGGAAACCTTGAAAAATACATTAAATAACTAAAACAAAAAGTCCAGAACATTCGATCAATGGTAGGATTATAAAACAAACAAAAAGAAATAAGAATAATTTTGCCTTAAGCGTCTTTACTTACCTTTGGCCAATAGTGCGTTCGTGCTTTTCATCGTTACAATATGGTATAGCAGGACGCTGCTGCTTTTCCACTAAAGCCTGAGCATTAGCTTCGGCCAAAACATTTCCAACTGCTAATGGCATTACTGGCGGATCAACTGTAGAAGCCGAGGCAGCGATAGCTACTATTGAAGTAAGCACACTGAGTTGAAAAAGCGTTTTCCTATAATTGCTTATGACTTTCAAATCATTTTGAATGCCCATAGTTCGTCAAGAAAAGAATTGTTTGATAATTACCACAAACGTGCGGTTCACGAAAATGAAAAATGTCCGCCAACGTAGCCAAAAATAGAAAAAAAAAAATAAACCACAATTTTAAGCTACACCACTGCAAGATGTAGGAACCATGAGACACAAATTTGGAATGCTTTATTAAATGCGTTGTTTTTATACTTTGGAGCATCCATCAATAAACGTAACCGTAAAGCTGATGCTGCTCTTGCGGGCATCACTTTAATCTATATTTGATTAAAAACGGAAACGTTTTTTTTGCACTTTATTTAACAAAATTAAACGCGTCGTGTTGTTATTAAGAAATCTAAAATTTCTTGACTTTTGAAAAATATATCTGTCCAATTAATTAAAAATAAACGCTAGTTGAGTTCGCAAGATTCACGTTAAAAGCTACATATAACTGAAACGTCAAACGTCAAGGGTTGCCAACGTTCTTGCACTACGTATTACACCAAACCATACACCAAAGCATAGCTACCACATAGTTTTTAATTAAGTATGTGCTGCTGCATTTGACAGTATTTATAAAACTGGCTTCTTTCAAAGGCTTAATATGGTTGCATATCGTTTAAGATTGCTTTAAAAAGTACGCAATGCGTTGAAAAATTATATCAATAGAAAGGTAAGTAAGTTGTGTGTGTGGAGAGCGAGAGAGAAGGATTCAATTTTTAATATATTTCATATAAAATTTTAAGGATCTTTCTTTTATATATAGAACACAAAAAAGTCATATATAGTAACAAGATAATTTTTTTAGAAAAAAACAAGTCGTTAAGGAATATAAAAAAAAAAAAAAAGAATTTGATAATGGAAGTTAAAGAACAAAATTAAAATAATATATTCGTTTTATATACAAGTGGACAGGAACTCGCTTAATACAAGTAATACACTGCATGTTCATATTAGTTTATTTACTGACACAATAAAAGTTCATGCTTTTCGAATTCTGAAATGCAAATAAAACAAGTTAGAAAGCATGACAACGTGTTCACTTCGTGATGAAACCAAATATTTTAACCCTGCATTTTTTTTCTAAGGTGTATCTTTTCAATCATTTCGGGAATTTTTACGCATTGTTGACAACCTAAGATATTGTTTGCGCTTTTCCGTCTCATAACTTGTCTAATCTTGTGTGTTCGAAACGTCAAAACCTATTTTATTCAACACGGAGTAGTCGTCCTTTCGATTTGATGAATTATACAAAAAGAAGAAGAAGAATCCAAAAACAGAGGGAGAAAAATTAAATAATGTGTATTAAGATACTTTTCGTGCTGGCAATGCTGTTTATCTCAACCAGCTGACTGCCTTTTCCTAAAAATTTTCCCATTAACTTAATATTGATTGAATCAATCAAGTATGCTTTGCTTTTTGATTACTTCGTCCTATGGATGCTCTTAAATACTCAAGTTTCAATCAATTATCTGGAAAGGACTCGAGAGTGAGCAACAGATAATTAACTCGCAAATTTTCTAATAAAACGGGGCCTTTATCACTAATCTTTCCAAATATTACCACTGATACATCATTCATCAATCGCTAAGGATTAACTTCTAACAAAAGCTCATCGCTCTACTGCGCATACTGGTGTTATTGTCAACAGGCTTGATCCACCCTTCTCAAAGGAACAAAAAAGAATATAACTTATCAATTTACTAAAATCGAATTATGGCCATCACAGAGGAAAACAACTGCTCTCTTACATAAAGAAATAAATTAAATTAAATTAAATTAAATACAAATTTAAACAATTGTCGGAAAATAGGTTAAAATTGGCTCATGCATCCACTTGATGTATATCAGAAACCAAAAACGTAAACAAAAAGTAATAAAAACAAAAAATAAAAATTTAATAAAATAAAAATACCACAAAATCTGTTACACACTTCAAAACGCGTCACGTTGCATTTCTTAGTAGCATAATCTTGACGTTTTCAAATGCTTAAATATTACGTTTTTATTGCAGTAATTAGCTAGGAACTCCTCTTGCCGAAAATCATTGGCAATCATTGCCGGTCTAAAGCCGAGAAGGTAAGAAAACACTAAACATGAATTTTATCCAAATAGGATAAAAGCACATTCGTATTCCATATCATTAAATCAGTTCACATTACAAAACATAAAATAAAAAAATGTTCTTTATATCGCTAAGTAGTTATAGATTCCAAATAAAACTTGGATAAAAGGATTTTGCGATTCTCATAAGCAACTTTTACAAAGAAAGAGAATTTCATGTTAGTGATCTATTCTACGCTTTAAATACGACTGAATAACAAGGTGCAGGTGTAACTTGATTAAAAACATTTCTTTTAACATAAATATATATATAAAAGTATTAACATAAATATAATAATTCATATATATAATAATTCATATTAAAAAATAAAATATTACATAAAACATTGATTATCATATTAAAAATTCATTGATTTTATTATTACGTATTTATATAAGTCCTGTGCACTTGGACGTAGTTTTGGATTTTCTGCCAACATATTTTTCAGCAGCTCGTACACTTTAGGATGCTTACGTTCAAACGCATTAGGAAATACGCCTTTACGTAGTAAATTAATAACATTATCAGCTCTAATATCTTCGTATAATTCGAGGAGTATTAACCCTATTGCATATATGTCCACTTTGGAAGTGTAATCCCGTTGCCCACGCAATTGCTCCGGCGACATATAATGCTCTGTGCCCTTAACCCCAGAATGAAGATCTTTGTTGTCGGTGGACAAACCGAAATCTCCAATTTTTATATGAATATCTGGTTCGTTTACAAATATGTTCTCGGGCTTTAAATCACGATGTATTATGCCATTAGAATGAATGTAATGAATAGCGTCGACTAATTGGTGGAAAATCTTTGATATATGTTCAGTATTTAGGTTCGGCCTGTTTTCCTTTAACCAAGAAGCTAGATTCGTGTTACAAAGCTCCATTAATATGTTCAAGTGTTCTTCACTTCTTTCACTCTATAAAAATAAATATGAATTAAAATAATTTTTAGTAAAATTTGCTGATTTTTTTATAAACTTACATGAATATACTTTACAATATTCTTATGATCTTTTAATTGCGCTAAATTGTATGCTTCTCGCATACATTTTTGCGCTTCTTCCCTATCTTTGGGTAAAGTAATGCGTTTATGAGCGTATCGTTTTTTATCTACCGTATCTTCAACTTCATAAACGTAGCCAAACGCGCCACTTCCTATTTGTTTAATTCTTTTTAATCTTGGTCGCGTTTGCGAAGTGGCGTTGGGTAATGGTCTATGGCCTTCGTTTTGCCTTCCCATGAGAAATATTGCGGCCGCTGCTGCTATTATTGCTCCACAAAGAACAACCATGCCTGTTGTTTCTGTCGTGCTAGATTTATTCGATCCGTCATTTGTAACCGGAGGAGCAAAGTCGTGCACGTTACTCAAGTGTTCAGTACGTATATCGAAAACAATGTTGGATAGCCAAGGATTAAAAATTCCTTTATCAACCTAGAAAAATGATTATTAATTTTATATGGAAATGTATTAAAAAGTTGAACTGTACCTTAGATATGTTCAAAGCATCAACGATATCTCCTCTAATGCTGAAATCACAGTTGACAGCTTTTAAATCGGTCAATCCACATCCACGACAATCGGGATAACGTATTAAACCATCATTGGGACTAACACTAAAATTAAAAAATCGAATCATATCGTTGCAATTAAAATCATATGTAAAGTAATATAAGTTGTAAGGATTAAATGTAAATTATTTGCATTTCGATCTTCTGGTTAAAGGAAAAACTGAAATCTAAACAAACCTAAACGATAATAATTCCATAAAAAATTGATATACGTAACGAAGAGTGACTTTGATTTCTTAAATAACAAGAAAAGTTTCAAATTATCGCAAGACACGAGAATGATCGCGCTGTAAATAAACTATTTCTGAAAATCGTAAAGAAACTTTATCTTCTTGAATACTTAATTTTTACATCGCTGAAAATACTTAGTTTTAACGGTCTCTCTTGTATTTGTATAAATAAAGAAACGATTTCCAATTCCAAAAAGTAGGATTAGTATTAGGAATTCAACTGTTAACGCAATAATTGATTTATGCGTTCTACATGGAGCACGAATTATGAAAATAAAATTTGATTGTATATATTTAAATGTGGATGAACACATAGCAGGCATTGCGTTGTGAGTGAAGGCAAAATTTTGACAAATAGCTTTTTACAAGCAAAACAAAGCATAAACACATGTCAAGCATAATATGATTTTAAAGTGCTTGTTTACATTTTTGTTAAAAACAAAAAATAAAATTAAACTCTCTGCGATCTGCCTCCATGAGGTAAACATTTTTTTTTTTTCGTTTTATTAGTAGCATTTTCCTTGACAAAAGCCAGTTTTCAAAGTTGCCCGCTTTCTTAGTTTTTCACTTCAAGCGCCAACCGTATGATTTTCCTTTAGCAAAGCTCATAAGCTATGTGACCAACTGTGTCATGACGCAATTGTTGTGTCTGCGATTAATTCAGTTCCTTTTTCATATGTAAAAATTATATTTTTAACAAGCGAGGATATACACATGCCTCAAAGAGATGGCTTTGCTCATTAAAGCGAATAAAACTGATTCTTTTTGTATTTATTTCACTGTTTTATATACAAGTATATATATATATATATATTTTATGTATCTCTTATTAACTTTTTTTACGGATCTTTTTAACATTTGACAGCAATAAAACACTTTGATTTCCCATTTTCGTGGTTTAGTTAGCCTAAATAAATTCCTTCCCGCAATCGCATGGAACTATTATCTCCGTTTTAATTCTTGGCTCATGCGTTTTGTTAGAAAAAATCTTTTTTCCAATTTCTTTTTGCTTGCCGCCTTACACTTTTTATTTTTCACTTATTTTCACACACACTTCGCTTTTACTAAATTGTACAAGTGTGAGTGCATTTTGTTCTAGTGTATTCTTTTCTCTACAAAAGCAACAATTTTTCTTTGCCGCTAAAATTTTTGTGTCCACAATATCTAAGACAAATGTATATATATGTAAATACAAAATAAATTTTTATATAAAAAAACAAATGCACCAGGAGAACCTCAAAGCCTAGAACGTTCCAAAAATCGAAATATTAAAAAAAAAAATAAAGCAAGAATATTTTCGTTCTCACGTAATTTTTACTCACCTCTGAGCCATGATAGCAATGGCAAAAGCAAACATAAGCTGAGATAATATGCGCTCCATTATCCTCGTGAGAAAAAAGAAAAGATAAAAAGTAAATGACTAAGATTTACACGGAAGAAAATTCGACTTTTAAAAAAAATGTTTTTTCTTATACAAAACCACCAACAAATTCTAACTAGCAATTGAAAGGAAATGTATGTTTCTAAGTAGATGGGCTGATATTAACTGATATTGGAAAACGATCAAATTCACGTAAATGCATTTGCGTACGAAATGCAATGGGATTGAAATGGAACCAATTATTATTGTTACTACTATCACGCTGGGTCAAGTGTTATAAAGCGATGGGTTTTTAAAAACAAACATTAGTGCAATAGGTATAATTTGATAAATTTTCTTAAAAATAAATATATAATATAAAATAAAAATAGAAATAAAGAAAAAAACGCGATATAAAAATAGAAAGGAAGAGCTAGAAATAAGATAAAACAAAATTCATTATTCACAATCCTTAACCTTCGAAACGTGCCGTCCTTGCAATAATTATGTAAAATAAGCATAAAATTTTGTAATTTAATAAACCGTTGAAGTAAATCTTAGGAAAACATTTAACGTAACCGTTAATTCCTGTATTTCTTTTTAAGCCATACACATAGCAGATAATACTATTTATGATATCATTGAGAGTTTGTCTCATGCTACAAAAAATGTATGAAAAAATTGCAATTACTTTTATGCATCACTTTTTTACTTTTATTTATTTTGTTTTACAAGGTTAATAAGGGTGACGTTTTTGTAAAGAATTATAGGCAATTTTTTACATTTCTCTTACTGAGTTTCTTTTTTTAAACATTATCTAATACTTAAATATGAATTAATAGAAATTCGTACGCTCGAAACTTTTCCCAGCAGCTCATATTGACAAAATCGCCAAACAATGTTTTTAACTCATTAATGTATTGAGGTATTTCTTGGGGTCATGATCCTCCTTGCATGATTAAACTATATTTTGGCTTAATCAGACCAAAATTAGAATACGTCTCTTCACTCTTATTGAACAACCCAAAGAAAGACCTACTGAAATTTTGCAAACTCCAATGGAAATGGCTTCGTCTGGCTCTTTGTGGCATGAATTCTATACACACTAAGCTTGAAACAAATGGGAAATGTTGTGCCCCTACAAGGAAAGATTTCATTTACTTCCCAATTTTTCATCTAATAAAATTCTATCTTCTAAGTATCATCCGGCCATACCTTTCATTCACATTTATCACTCAATTCCTCTCCTTCCTGCTTTAAATTTTCTGCTGACAAAATTAATAATTTCAACACTCTAAGAACTGACTGACGTACTAGAACGACAGTAATTAAGTTCTTAGCAGCGAGAAAATGCACAGTTACTCTGGCAGAGGTTACCCGAACTTGGTCAATAGTAAATGGGAACATTTTTCACTCATCTTTACTGACGGATCTAAGACCGATGTTGTAGGCAGCGGCTTTTGGTGTCCAGATATTAAGATAAAAGCCTACTTCTCAAATTACTCATGTAACCCTATATTTTGGGCGGAATGTCTTGCCATACTAGAAGCCATGCGCTTAGCGAGTACTCAACTTCAAAAGAAATTCCTCACAGCGTCAGACTGTAAATATGTCGTATCCGTTTTACAATTATTTCTCTCAGATGAAACTCATCCATACATATATACGATTCCTACAGATCTGAGGACAATCGAAGAAAAGTTTTCAGATCTTTCTTGGCGATCCCCTTGATTTATCAATTTTGGACTCAAACGTGACACTATTTGTCTTATCAACAGGCTGATATTCAACCATGATGTAGCGATCATCTATTCAAAATTAACATAGTAAACAACCGTTTATGCACATGTGAAGTCGTACAATCTCCTGATCACATCCTATTTGTCTGTCCGAATTATACCACTTCTACTCGCCATTCCACACTTCGCAAATTGAGTACATGTGGTCTTCGTGACCATAGCATTCGTGACATTTTCCGTTCTCACAATTTTTATTATTTTTAATTTTTAATTATGCCATCAAAACATATAGGCGCTTAAAGTCAATTTACGGAACTGCTGTCTTTTACATTTTTTTGCTCTCACACCCATCAACTCCTTCATATAACTTTTTATACTTATATATGCTACATTACATCCTACACATCGGAATTTACTTTTCGCTCTTTTGTTCTATCCTACGTGACGGACGAGTAATATGCGTAGAAACTATAAAAAAAAAAAAAAAAAATTAACGAGGCGAACGTATAACATGCAAAATAAAAAAAAGTCTTTAGTCTAATGATCACTAAAATAAATAAATAGTAACATCATATACCAAATCTAGGCGCAACTTTACTGAGGCCCAAACAAATAACTCTGTGTTCACATTGAGCCTTTTTTACGCATTTCAGCGATTTTTCGCATTCAGCGATTTGCTGAATAACAGAAGAAGAAGACGAATTAGAGTTTTTTTTAGACTTTATTCATATGAATTAAAAGCAAGCTTGTGCAACAAATAGTGAATGAAAAGTGCGTTAGAATTAAACACAAATGACTCAAAAACAAATAAAAATATTCCGCTTTGGAATGATTTGATTAGTAATGCAACAATAATTGTATATATAGTGAATGTAAAAACTTTTCTCAGATCTAATTATATGTTCACCTCCTAGATGGAAGAAGGTCCCACACAGTCAAATGAAGAAATATCATCTGCGTATATTCGGGTCTCATTCGAATTTTGTTTAATTCTTTTTTCACATCTTCAATGACAGGACGTTCTTCTGGAGTGACTGATAACATCCTCCGCAACAACGAGTATTCTTTAGGATGTTTTTCGGCAAACTTGTCAGGATAAACGCCATCGCGTAATGATTTCCAAGTTTCGGCCCGTTCGTGGCCAGTACCCAAGTATACCAATAATTCAAAGAATATTAAACCCAATGAATAAATGTCGACTTTTTGGTCATAAGGTAGACCATCTAATTGCTCGGGCGACATATATGGGCGCGTACCCGCTTGTTGGGTATGACGAGCACATGATGGTAGACCCGTTTTATCGCCGCATTTTGTTATCATATTCGTGACCAAGCCGAAATCGCCAATTTTTATTTGATTTTGCTCGGAGAAGAAGATATTTTCGGGTTTGAGATCACGATGAATTAGATATTTATAATGAACATAACCTACAGCTTCTACTATCTGATGAATAATACCATATATGTAATAAGGATGACGTTCCGTTTTGTTGTCTTCGAGCCAATTGCGTAAAGTCTCTTTGCGGCACAATTCCATTTGTATGTACAAATAGACTTTATTTTGCAATGGCTTGGATGCCATTGGCATTAGCTCTTTGCGATTATTCGTACTGTCGCTAATATCCAAAGAATGGCGACGACAAGCTTTATTATCTACATAATTCTCCGCTTCGTTTTGAATGCCTTCTGAATTAGTTGCATTGGAAGAACGTACAAATTCGACTTGAAACGAATCCGACAATTGCGAATAATCACTCATTTCATTTGGAAACGTAGCCAACCATTTGCTATCCTCCTCTTCCTGCCAACCCGGTGGTGGTTTTTCAATCCACGACTAATAAAATAAAATTTAAAAGAACCATTTTTTCGAAAAAGTTATTTCCTTAACTTACCTGAAAATATCGCACAATGTTTTGATGCTTAAGACCGGCTAAAGTTTTTACTTCGCGCATAACACGGTCTTGTGATTCTTCTTTATTTGGTAAAGTGATACGTTTAATAGCATATCGACAATCATCCAATTTATTTTTGGCTTTAAGTACTACTCCAAAGCCTCCGCGACCCAAATATCCCATCATCTCAAAATCGCTTTGAAAACGCGAATAGAAATTTTGTCTGAAATTTGAAGTAGATTCGGAAACACTGCATTTATTGTTACTGTTACTCTTCAAATTGTCACTATTAGATATTGTGGAACCGAGGATAGCAACCACAGAAGCATTGGGTTCGGAAACACTGCGCTTATTGTTGCTGTTACTTTTCGAATTGGCACTATTAGATGTTGCGGGACCGAGGAGAGCAACTGTAGAAGATTCGGTTGCCTCGATGGCTGTTGGTACGGGTATATGACGTTCAATTACTACAATTACTCGTTCACCTCGACTATGCTGCCATACCAGAAAATTTACCAACACAGCCGGACCATAACTATACCACTATAGACCATAACTATAACTTCTTTCCGCCAAGATCGCAACGTTTCCCCATAGTGAAATTCAAAATTATAATCACGGACCTTGGAAACTTAATTTCCTGTAAGATTATCGTGTTTGGCACCATCCTTGTTAGTGTTGTTCGCATTATCAATAATCCCTTGGGATATATCATTACTGGTATACAAATAGAAACCATTGCCATTTACATATTCGGACGGATGAAGTACTGCTTGAGCAGAAAAAGCAAAACTGTCATCGTCATACGGGACTAGTTCATTGGCCTCGCTATTGCGTTCGCCATCAACGATACGTTTATCATCCAACTCTTCAAAGATAACCAATGTATTACTACTGGCGGCTATAGGACTCCACGATAATTTTGGGAACGTAATTTACCACCCTTTACAATATCCAAAGCCGACAAACGTCCGTCCAAATATAATAGATTTTTATTAATTGAAACTATGAACCGTTATGTCTTAAAGTGCTTTATATATGTGATAGAAGCCTATATTCTGGTTTTTTGACCGGTCAATGGTTATAAAAGAAGGCAACAGGCTTCTAAACATCCTGCCTAGAATGGGACACTTTTCTACATAACTTTCCATAGAATAGATAGAAGTGAAGGTCACCCCCCTCAACCAATAACACAGAAACAAAAAATAAATATTTGGTTTATGCTTTGAGAACAAGAATTTGTGCTATAAGAAGACACCAATGAGATTAGTCGGATCAAAATTTCGAGCTTACTCTACGAAAAAGATGTTGGTGTGCATATGGCATATGGATGACCCAGATCGTTTTTTGTAGTGCACATTCAGTGAAGAGGATTTGGAATAAATACAAAATCAACAGCTGCCACGGACTGAAAGATGCAACAATTGTTGGCGGGACTACGGATGAATCATATTCATTTTCATATCCATATATGAGAAGAATATATTTATAAACCTGCAGTTCTTTTTTGCAAGAGAGAAGGAGAGAGAGGGAGAAAATTTTAATTAATTTTATATATAAACGTATAACACTAAATTCAACACCAAACCTTACATTTCCAATAAGTGGACCAATATTTAAATGTATTAAAAGTATTAACGATATCTTCTCTAAGGTTCAAATCACAAACTGATAGCTTTTAAATGGTTCAATTCACGTCCATGACAAACGGGGTCACGTATTAAACCATCATTTGGACTAACACTAAAGTTCCAAAATCGGATCATATCGTTGCAATTAAAATCATGAGTAAAGTAATATAAGTTGTAAGGACTAACTATAAATTATTTGTATTTTTATCTTCCGGTTAAAGAAAAAACTGAAAAACTGAAACTGGGTTTGTTTACCCAAACGATAATAATTCCATTCACAATTATTATACATAAACAATTTCAAACTATCGCCAGAAACAGTAGTGCTCATGCTGTAAAGAAACTTTAGCTTCCTAATGAGGACTTCAACTGTTAGGTGTTTGCAAAAGTTTTGATCAGTGACTTCCACAGGTAAAAGTGATAAAGAAATCGGAGATACCAGTGAGGATAACGGTTGAATTCGATGGTTTTGGCCTTCCTCTACATAACATAACAATTTTCCATTTAATCCATAGACGTGTTCACCGTAGGCTGACGGTAATCGTGAAGCGCTCAAAAGTCTTCTTCTTGCAAATTCATTACTTTTGTTGCTTTTTTGAAGAAATCTGGTGCCGAAGCCCAGCAAACACGTTTAAAGGGTTATGGGGATGCTTCTCCATCATATCCTGACTGCCGCTTTTGGGTTCAAACGTGTAAAACGTAAAAAACGTTTAAAAGTAGCCGCACGAATTGACTGAAAATGCAATTTTTTGGCCACTTGTTGCAATAGTTGTCCAGAAGGTGTGCAACACACAGCGACTTCTGATTAGTACTGATTAGCACTTGTCCAGATCGGTGCAGCATGGTTTGGTTGGCACGCGGATTGGCAAAGTTGAAGAAGGACGAAAATGTGTCGGCGGCTGGATCGCTGTCAAAACAATGTAAGTTCTTTCGGCATGATATCGCCATGTTGCCAAAAATATTGTAAAATGTAGAAAATGATGGAAACTATTTTGATTAATACACAACGTATCAATTTTCCGCCATAAGCGCCCTTTTTCAAGTGAAAAAGTGATCAACTAATTGTTGATAATTACAATTTTACAACGCTTTCTTATTTAAAAAACAAAACTTATTTCCATAATTTTCTTCATTTATTTATTCAAATAGAGAAACGAGTGTGAAATATGACTGCAGTTAGAAACAAACATAATAATTGCGTTATTCGTTGTGCGTGGCATATGGACTGTGAATGAACATACAGCACGCGTTGCTGTATGCGCGTCAACGCAAAATGTTGGAAAACGTATTTTGACAAACAAAATAGTATTTTCATGAAAACAAAACAAAATGATGTGCGTCGTATTTCAAAAATAATATGATATTAAAATGGTTGTTACATTTTTATTAAAAAAATATATAATTTAGGAAAAGTATATTTGTTTGTTGTTGTGTAAAAATTTGTTCTTTCACAAAATTCATTTTTCAAAGTTTTTCAAAGATTTCTTAATTTCGCATTTCAACCCCATAACCATATGATTCTCCATCAGCAAAGCACGTAAGCTATGTGTTCAACTGAGTCATGACGCAATCATTGTGTTTTTGTGATTAATTCAGTTCTTTTTTCATCTTTAAAAATTACATTTTTAACAAGTGAGACTCAAGGAGAGGGCTTTCTTCACTAACACGAATACAACTGATTCTTTCGATATTTATTTCACTATTTTATATACATGCATAAATATATATATTTTATGTCTCTTTTGTTATCTTTCTTTACGAAACTTTTTAATATTTAACAGCAATAAAACACTTTGATTTCCTGTTTTTGTGGTTTACTTAGCCTAAATAAATTCCTTCCCGCAATCGCATGGAATTATTATTTCAGTTTTACTTCCTGTCTAATAAGATTTATAGGAAAACATTTTGTTTTCAAATTTTTTGGGCTCGCCGCCGAACACTTTTTAGCTTTCACTTATTATCACACACGCCACGCTTTTACTAAATTGTACCTGTGTGAGTGCATTTCATTCTAGTTCATTCTTTTCTCTACAAAAACAACAAATTTTCTTTCCCGCCAAAATTTTGTGTCCACAATACTTAAAGCGAAATCAAATGCAAATATGAAATAAATTTTCATATAAAAAAACAAATAAACCAGGAAAACTCACCCCAGAAACCTCAAAGCCCAGAACATTCCAAAAATCGTGTTATTAAAAAAAAAAAATAAGTACAAATATTTTTGTTTTCACATTATTTTTACTTACCCGTGAGCCATAATAGTAATAACAAAAAAAACTAAAATAATTATTGAAAAATTAGATGACTAAAATTTATAAAGAAGAAAATTCGATTTTTAAAAAAAATTTTTTTTTCTTATACAAAACCACCAACAAATTCTAACTAGCAATTGAAAGGAAATGTATGCTTCTAAGTAGATGGGCTGATATTAACTGATATCGGAAAACGATCAAAGTTCACGTAAATGCATTTGCGTACGAAATGCAACGGTATTGAAATAGAACCAATTATTATTGTTACTACTATCAGGCTGGTGCAAGTGTTATAAAGNATTATCTAATATTTAAATATGAATTAAAACAACTAGTTAGTTTCATTAAAAATGATTATGATTGCATTTGAAAGTTGGCATTTATAAGATGAAACACGAGAATGTTCTATTCCAATTGTTTCCTCCCTTAGAATCTTTATAGTTGTTAAAAGAAAAATATTAAAAAAAGTGCATATTTTTATTTATTGCTATCAAAATAAATATGAATTTAAATAATTTAAAATTGCATCACAAATTGGTGCCGGAAAATTATTTAAAATTAGCTTTAGAGGCCCAAAGATGTAAAGAAATACAAATGAAGGAGCTGCTGGAAAAGGTAATTTTAAATGTTCAGCGGAAGATTGTAAATTATTTTATAAATTTTCATTTGTTGAGGTTTAGCGTAAATTGCCTGATGTGGGTTGGACGGAGGAACTAATAGAATATGTTATTCAACAATTGGCTGCGCTCGATAACAATAATTTTGAGCATAAAATTGGTTTAGGTGAAAGGGAGGCTCGCATGGCAAGCAGTAAGGAAATTTCAATTGAGTGGTTAAAATTTAAAAAAAAAATTGATTATTTTCTTTCAAGAATTAGTAATTCGCAGAAATTATGGCTTTGGACATGGAATTGGACGTTCAGGTGACTTATTAGAAGCTCAACCGAAAGCAGTAGGTTCAACTATCGTGGCACAATTAACCAATGCTCTCGTGCTAGATGTAATGCGACTGCAAGGTATTAAGTCGGTTAAATGTTGTTTTATAGTACCAATGGCTACCGGTATGACTTTAACATTATGTTTATTAAGCTTAAAAAAGCGAACACCTTCGGCTAAGTACGTCCTATGGTCCAGAATTGATCAAAAATCATGCTTTAAAAGCATAACCACTGCCGGCTTAACACCTATTATAATAGACACGGTTAAAAGAAATGAACAAGATGGTTTATTCACGGATCTTGGAAAATTTGAAGAGAATCTCTCATCCACAGATCGTGAAGAAATATTATGCATAATGTCAACAACAAGTTGCTTCGGCCCTCGTAACTGTGATGATATCATAAACTTAGCCAGCTTAGCGGCCAAATTTGACGTACCGCATGTAGTGAATAACGCTTATGGTCTTCAGAGTACCTATTTAACCCATCAGCTTGAACAGGCAAATAACGCGGGACGGGTGGATCTTTTTGTGCAAAGTACAGATAAAAATTTTATGGTACCTGTTGGAGGAGCAATTGTTGCAGGATTTGAAGAGTCGCCAGTCCGCGCTGTAGCCAAAGCCTATGCAGGTATTAAATGGTTGTAGATTGAAATTACATTAATAGAATTTATTTTCAACGTAGGTCGGGCTTCCTCTTCTCAATCACTGGACGTCCTTATAACGCTGTTAAGCTTAGGTAAAACTGGCTATCAAGATTTAGTTAATCAGCGTAAATTAAATTTCGTATATTTGCAAAAACAACTGGAGGAATTTGCTGAGAAACATCATTGCCGCNATTATCTAATATTTAAATATGAATTAAAACAACTAGTTAGTTTCATTAAAAATGATTATGATTGCATTTGAAAGTTGGCATTTATAAGATGAAACACGAGAATGTTCTATTCCAATTGTTTCCTCCCTTAGAATCTTTATAGTTGTTAAAAGAAAAATATTAAAAAAAGTGCATATTTTTATTTATTGCTATCAAAATAAATATGAATTTAAATAATTTAAAATTGCATCACAAATTGGTGCCGGAAAATTATTTAAAATTAGCTTTAGAGGCCCAAAGATGTAAAGAAATACAAATGAAGGAGCTGCTGGAAAAGGTAATTTTAAATGTTCAGCGGAAGATTGTAAATTATTTTATAAATTTTCATTTGTTGAGGTTTAGCGTAAATTGCCTGATGTGGGTTGGACGGAGGAACTAATAGAATATGTTATTCAACAATTGGCTGCGCTCGATAACAATAATTTTGAGCATAAAATTGGTTTAGGTGAAAGGGAGGCTCGCATGGCAAGCAGTAAGGAAATTTCAATTGAGTGGTTAAAATTTAAAAAAAAAATTGATTATTTTCTTTCAAGAATTAGTAATTCGCAGAAATTATGGCTTTGGACATGGAATTGGACGTTCAGGTGACTTATTAGAAGCTCAACCGAAAGCAGTAGGTTCAACTATCGTGGCACAATTAACCAATGCTCTCGTGCTAGATGTAATGCGACTGCAAGGTATTAAGTCGGTTAAATGTTGTTTTATAGTACCAATGGCTACCGGTATGACTTTAACATTATGTTTATTAAGCTTAAAAAAGCGAACACCTTCGGCTAAGTACGTCCTATGGTCCAGAATTGATCAAAAATCATGCTTTAAAAGCATAACCACTGCCGGCTTAACACCTATTATAATAGACACGGTTAAAAGAAATGAACAAGATGGTTTATTCACGGATCTTGGAAAATTTGAAGAGAATCTCTCATCCACAGATCGTGAAGAAATATTATGCATAATGTCAACAACAAGTTGCTTCGGCCCTCGTAACTGTGATGATATCATAAACTTAGCCAGCTTAGCGGCCAAATTTGACGTACCGCATGTAGTGAATAACGCTTATGGTCTTCAGAGTACCTATTTAACCCATCAGCTTGAACAGGCAAATAACGCGGGACGGGTGGATCTTTTTGTGCAAAGTACAGATAAAAATTTTATGGTACCTGTTGGAGGAGCAATTGTTGCAGGATTTGAAGAGTCGCCAGTCCGCGCTGTAGCCAAAGCCTATGCAGGTATTAAATGGTTGTAGATTGAAATTACATTAATAGAATTTATTTTCAACGTAGGTCGGGCTTCCTCTTCTCAATCACTGGACGTCCTTATAACGCTGTTAAGCTTAGGTAAAACTGGCTATCAAGATTTAGTTAATCAGCGTAAATTAAATTTCGTATATTTGCAAAAACAACTGGAGGAATTTGCTGAGAAACATCATTGCCGCGTAATAAAAGCCAAAGGTAACCCAATTTCATTGGCTTTAGAACTAAAGACGTTGCCTACTGATGTGGCTACACAATTGGGCTCTATGCTTTTCACACGCGGTGTTTCCGGAACTCGAATAGTAATAAAAGCTTGCAGTAAAACTATAGATGGATTTGAATTCGCCGGTTAGTAAAGTTAGCATAAGAAGTCTGTCTGCATGTTAATATTCTTTTAATATTCGCAGATTGGGGATCTCATGAAAGTAATCTTGATTGCGCTTATTTGACTGCTGCTGTTTCCATTGGTTTGAAACAACCGGAAATTGATGCATTTATTCACAAGCTACAACAATGCTGGCAAGATATAGAGAAAAAAACAAATAAAGACACCTGGCAATAATTTTATTACCGTTGATGATCTTCACTCTACATTTGCTGACTCCTTAGAACATGTTATTTACAATTTGCGTTGTTTAATATAAACGATCGAAGCGACGCCTTCTTGCTACGAGCACTTCTTTTCTCATACACCATTGCTAAGGAGGAAATACAAACCCGTCGTGGTCGTAACTGGTTACATAAAGTACGTTGATATAGTAGTAGATGAAAGCATGCACCCAGCATGTCAGATGTAGTCAGATGTTGGGGAAGGGTAGTCTGGTGTTGGCTATCCGGAATTGTACGGTTGATCCGAAGGCAAGAGTGACTACGTGGCGTAACGTAAGACGGAAGGCTTTAGGCCCCAAGCGTATAGGGTTTATCTAACTCTGTGGAGGGCGCAGGTTTCGCAAAAATAATCCGTGTGTAATCGGGCACCGTTGGTAAAACCTTCATGGTAGTGTAACCACGTTAAATCTTGAGCGAAATCTATCCGTATAGCTATCCTATTAAACTTATGAGGCCATATTGTTTGATCGGCCCGTGATACCTGGTCCGTTGTCAGGAGCAATGGTAGCATCGACGCCACAAGAGGTGAAAGGTAAAGTACGTAGTGTAGCGCTGTTGTACGCGCACCGTCCGTGGCCGAAAGGGAGAAAATCATGGCAGTTTGCAGACTTAGGAAACAATTCAAGCGTGCGAGATGTTCCAAAGCAGCAAATGTATTGCAGTTTAAGCCGGAATTCAGGCAATACCTTAACGGATATAAGCGAATGCGTGTCAAGACAAAGGAGAACGGACGGGGAGCTTTTGTTCTTACCAATCGAGATGACCCTTGGGGTCAGGTACACAGAGTTGTTAGAGGCAAAAAGCCGCTAGAAATCAGTGGCATTTGTACAGGTAACACTGTACAAACTACTTGGAGGGAGTATCTGCAAATCGTGATGGATTCGTGCTTCCCTGGACAGGTCGATATTGACCCTCCTAACATCAGCATGGAATCTACTCCTCCTCTCTTGGAAGAGGCCGAATTGGGATATGCTACGTCTAAAATTAGGTCCAAAAGATCGCTGGGTATAGATGGAATAACTGGAGAGATGCCAGAACAGGTTAACCGTGCACTACGTTGTGAGTGGGGCCTAACAAAGTATGCTATTCGGATTTTATACAGTGGATTGTTTGTTGTTTGTGCGAGTTATGTGCCACCAGTGTGATATCGAGATGTCATGACTGTCAAACAAACAAAGATTTTGAGTCGTCAGACCAAAATGTTATTGGCGTGTTTGCCAATACAGTTTCAACGAACGTTTTACAGGTTCGATGGGTGCATTTCCTCCGGACTTGGGGTATTGTGCACTTGTAATGCCTTTACCAGAAGTAGTGGAGAGGCTAAATAAAAGGGAGCGAGTATAAGATAAATGGGTATGGGTATAAGACAAACGAACAATGAAGTAGATTTAAATCTGACACTCTCTACTACAGAGATAAAGGTCGCGATGAAAACATTCACTTCGTATGTTTTCTCTAAGCAGAGGCATTTGATGGCTTTGAGGGAAATAAATGGACTCCTGTCTGTATTGGTCTCACGTACGGCGTGGAGGCGAGCTACGCACTTAAGTGTTGCCAGAGGCTTCTCTTCTCTCTGGTACA
The DNA here is from genome assembly GCA_000688735.1 of Glossina austeni. Taxonomy (NCBI): domain Eukaryota; kingdom Metazoa; phylum Arthropoda; class Insecta; order Diptera; family Glossinidae; genus Glossina; species Glossina austeni. Next base: position 243,683 of record KK502843.1, read on the forward strand.
GTAGTGCAGTGGAAACCCGTTTCCACGTTTCTCTGCAATGCTATTGCTGTATAAACTCGGTTTGACCCTCGCTTTTTTTTAATGTTTGGCAAACGGCGGTGTCGCAAAAAACCCCAGCGGGAGCACAACTTTCTTTGCCTCGACCTTAGTAAAGATTTCATATATTTTATTAATTTTTTTATATTTCATTCAAATAAATGTCCTAGTTTTCGCGTGTTACACGACCGCTACGCTTTTTTTTTGTTTCTCATTTCTTTATATTTTTGCGTGTTAGACGTGTGACAGCGAAGTTTCTTGAAAAACTTCTATATATTCTTTTTGAAAATGTGGATGCCACCTATGTCAAAATACGTCAAATCCAAATTTGCTAACGTCCAGACAGCGGAGCGACAGTGGCATACTCTCCAATCGAACTCAGGATACAAAAAATAAAAAAAACAAAGCAAAATGAATATAATAAGAACTTTTATTTTATTCTCTTTTCTTGTAGTTTTTAAAGAATTTCTTGACATATCCTTATTCTGATATTAATATTAGTATTTTTAAGAATCTTGTAGTTTTTTAGTTATCGCGATTTTGATCCGCTGCAATACATTTGTTTAACTGCTCCCTGAACTGTTCGGCTAATTTGACATTTTTGAAACGTACAGCCAACTTTTCCAATACTCCTTCGGGGCATTCAGCATAATTCATGGCTCCCCATAGAAAACTCTTAGGATTTTTGTTCATTTCACTGAAACTAAAGTCACTATTAACTACCTGATTCAGGATCAGTTTATAGATTTGTTCGCGACGCATTAGCATACGATAAGTTTGTTTGATAGGATGAAACAAAATTTTTAATTCTC
>KK502844.1:29668-44004 GCA_000688735.1 Glossina austeni
TTTGCAAATGTATTTTTGAGCCATTCATTTTTATCTTTTGTCTTCCAATTTTGATAATCCCTACATTATCTGATGATTTTTAAATTTTAAAAAGAATTTGATAAGACGGACTTATCAAAGTAAATATAAAGCAGCTGCTTTTACAGCTGAGTAAAAACTTAATGTGATAGCAAATGAAAAATGAAACGATGCTATTCACAATTGCATCGTTAATTGTGAATGTCACTATTTTATTTTAGGGATATTCGATTAAAGGTTGACATCCAAGCTTATTCTGTAAATAACATCACGAACGCGCTACTTTCTGTTAAGTAACATCACGAACGCGCTACTTTCTGTTAAGTAACATCACGAACGTGCCGCTTTCTGTTAAATAACATCACGAACGTGCCGCTTTCTGTTAAATGGCAGCACCAACGTCTTGCATTCTGTTAAATTTTTTTTTATGTTTTCCGGGCACATAGTGTTGCCATTTTTAGTTTGTTAGCCCTGTAATTAAATACTATGCATTTCGATGCTGGCAGTACATGACATAATTTTCGTTCTTTTTTCCAAAATTTTTGTCTATTATTTATCTAATTTCTTTTCCTCCTGAACAAGATTTGATTCTTTTTTTTCGAAACATTCTATTAAATATATTCTTTATTTTTCATATGTAATCTTCATAAAATTTATGTCTCATAACAGTTTTTCAAGTTCCAATGTAAGGAGTAATATGCTTTTCTTTATCATTTTTATACCAAATCTTTTTTCTCGAGCAATCGTCTTTACAAAATAATTTCCAGGTCGAGTAATAAAAACTAGCGTTGTTACATTCCATTTCATTTTTATAATTATTAGTAACGTTAATTTTCCCAATTTTATTGCAATCTATTATTGCTCTTCTTCAAGACACAAACCCTCCTTTTGAATTCGCTGTGCCTCCTTTTGAGTTCGCTGTACCTCCCTTTGAATTCGCTGTATCCAAACGTCCCTGTATTTTGTTAAATGTCTTCTGCAAATTCTTGTGTGTAATTGTTTCTTCAACTTATAATACGTAAACAGAAGAGCAATTTAAGTATTGAATGGGAAAAATGGAAATCAAAAAAAGTAGCATATGATATCTATCCGGAATAGTTGATTTACATTATTATTCTGAAATGATCATTAAGCACACATTTCAAAATATTTCTGTACTTTTTGCTTGTCAATTATTTAAGCACTAGTTTCAAGAATTAAATTAAAACATTGTTATAAATTATAACCAGGTACAGTTTAAGAAAACGTGACCGCTTCAATTGTAAATCTTCTAATGCGTACTTGAAAAATATAAATATAGAAATAGAAACAAAAATGGGACATGAAATCGCTAGTTAATTTACATTTTCGGAACGACATAGATTGATCGAAACCAAATTCTAAAGCTCTTACATTGTCTGCCTAGAATTAATTGTTCATAAACAAATAATTTAAAGCAATATTTGACGAACTATTTCGCTTATATGAGGGAACTGCTGTTCCGATCGCGAAGTAATTCACAAAACCGAGAATGTGGATAAAAAGTTGAAGCTATGTCAGGCAAGCTTTTCTCATCTTTTGCCACATCACCAGCTCAGTAAAAAACTTACCTAATTTAACTATCGGAAAACGTATGGAAATTTATCACTTATACGGAGCAAACGAACTGTTACTACCTTTTAAAAATTGTCGACGTAACCATAATTTTGAGTAGTAGAAGTATAAGAAGAAGAAGAAGAATTTTTTGAGCACCTGTATCTTTATTAAAAATCTCGGGAAAATAATATTAGATGTGTAAATAAAATCTTCGGTTTTTTGATAAAATTCAACTTTATTCAAAATATACTTTTTACAAAGCTTAATAATCAAAATCATTACCAAACGTCTTCTGCCATTTATCGGGTAGCTTATCGATGACCTCGCGGAAACTTGCCGGCTTAGAAGCCAAATAATCATTTCGCATATCTTGAACTTCTGCCAACCGCTTACCTGCTAAATAAAACTGAATGTCCGTTCTGATTAAGAGTTAATTCAACGGGCCTAGATATGGGAAATCCAAATCTCGCAACGACTTTCTAACCGTTTCGTGGCTTACTGCATTTTCATTCCAAGCCAACTTAACCATTTCCGTTCAGTGTAATCCCGTTAAAACAGACAAACTTCTTTAAACTTTAAATGTAAATTGAATGACAGTTTGCAAACCACTGAAACTCAAACTTCAATAGCTAAATTATCTATATCTGAAATTTCGGGAAGATTGAACGGGCCAGGAGGCATGTTATGTGAAGAAATCAATTTCAAAGGAATGCATTTATTTGCAAACCTAATATGAGTTAAAGTCAAATTACTCAATTGAGCTAATCATAACAGCACACATAATATCTTTCTACTATTATTGCCTCGCCTCAAGAAGGAAAATCGTGAAAAAGGCCATTGAATTAACTAAAAAACTACTTGAATAGCCATAAAAATCTGTTTTGTCGACTTCTATTAATTTATTAATAATGAAATTCTTATTTTGTTTCGATTGACATATAAACATGAATTACACTGCAGAGTTGCATTTTTTGACAATTTTACGAAAAATTTTGATAAACTCATCATTTTTCTCTATAATGTTGCTTATTACTTGTATTATATTTTTAATTGTTATTATGTATTACATTTTTTAAATAAATTTAATAAATTAATGGTTTGGGTGCAAACTTTTTTTTAATCGTCTTTATATACACGTTTTTCTCTGTTTTCTGTTTTTCGCTGTTCCTCACTTTGAATTATTTCTATCATATCAGATGCAGCTCTGTAATAAATAAGCGGCGAATTGATGCTATTGAACGATGAATAAACTGGTACAAATGGAATGAAACGAATGGAAGAACATTTTACAAGAAGAAGAAAATTAGTAAAAAGAAGAAAGGCCGACACAACGACTACGAAGCGTGTGTGTTAATTTTTTGTATTATATTTTTTTTGTGTGTGTTACAAAAGGAAGATTTTATTTAAAGGCTATCGAAGAAAAAATAAAGTTTAAACAAAATTAAATAGTTGAAGAGAGAGAGAAAAAAGGAGAAATTATCCTTCAGCTAAACTAAAGGAATTTCAATGGAAATCAGCTAAATTTATTTAAGTTTTTTCATAAATTTTATTTCGGTAAGTATATGGAAATTATATCAACAGCAAACTGCATACGCGTTTATATTCGAATAAATTAGAAAAAACAAAAAAAAAAATTATTAAGCGAAATTTATAAACTTATCGAAAACAAAAAATATATTTTTTTTTTTTTCATGTCCATTTGTTCATTAAAAATGGCAAACATGATAATGATGATGAACATTAACACCACCGCCACCATTGCAACCACCATAACCTTAATGACGATGATTATGATGATGATTATGAATGATGATAAAAATTGATATGGGGTTAAAGAAGAAGTACGCTGGTGTGGATCATAAAATTAACAAAAAAGAAAAGAAAATATACTACATCGTTGCAGACGATTAATTAAGTATTTTGACATTAAAAAATCTTCATTTAATCTGCACAAAAAAAAAAAGAAAGAAGAAAAATTAACGTCGTCGTCAACAACACTGCCAGTTTAACAGCAATTCTATTGCCTGGCTTAACGGCAACATTGATTAATAAATTATAACAACAGAAGAAGAAGCGGTCGCAGGCATTATATTATCAACTCAAATATATATCAAAAATATTAAAAGTGTACGCAAAGCAACGCATGCAAGTACAAGTACTTCAAATCTGTGCCTGTGTGTAAAATTGAAAACGAACTACATATATATGTATATATATATACGCAAGTACGCACACAGATCTATCATATGTATATAAATATATATATACATATATATATATATATATATATATAATATATAGGCATACATGTGTTAAATGTTAGTCAAAAATTCTTCGTTTCTTTTATATTGAGTATATTTTCTCCACACTACACGTACGCAAGGTGCAGCCAGAGTTCTGTGTTGGTATTAGTTGCAAACACTAGCAAACAAACAAACACATCCACTAACTAATACCTTTACGAAAAGAAACAGGAAAATTTCTTTTTAGAGGGAGAGAAAGAGAGAGAGAGATACATTTTCTCAATTACGAAACGCCGCAAATCAGCGCCAAAAATTATTAAAATCCAGTAAAACAAAATAATAGTAATAAAAAAGAAAAAAAGTTATATAAACTAACAACACTAAGAGACGCAACAACATCGTTAATAATTTAAAAAAACAATCATAATGGAAAAAAGAATAGAATTGGAAAGACGTGCTCGTAGAGCAAATCAGGTAAGTGCGTTTTGTTTTTGCCTGTTACGATTACACATTTTTAAGCGTTTTACAATAAGTCTAACCTCGTCGATGATCAAGATTAACTAAATCCAAAGAATAGTATCCCAAGATTTTAGGGCTCTCTTTTGTGACTGTGACAACATTTGGAAGCTTAAGTCCATAGGCACAATTATGTAGCAGACATTTAGAGAAACCGTGTTTTACAACTGGCTCCTTGATAAAAATAGCTAAAAATGAGGTTAAAAAGAATCAAATATTAGCGTTGGCTTATAGATAACATCATATGTCATTATCTAGTAGTTTTGTTCTTAGCCAAATAAAAACTTCTTAGAAAACTCTTTATGGCTCTTAAGGAATTCTTGAAACGTCAACAGCTGAAAACTCTTTCATCGTCTCTATCCATGTTAGAGCGCTATTCCATTTGCTGTGTTCGTCGTTAGGACGTTTTATTAATTGAACCTAAAGATTTTTTATGGTATAAGGTCCGACACCTTTTAGACCAATTAATGCTCAATTAAATATTTGTGCACTTTAGTTCAATCTCGATAAAAGCAAAATAGATTCCAAATTTTTGTTAAGCAGATAATAATCATAGCTACTATCACTAGTGGGCGTATGTGGAAAGTGGTGAGAAAAGCTTCACTCAAAATAATATTATTTTCTTTTATCTTACGTTCCATTACAATTTTCAGGGGAAATTCATCGCCTTAAAAGTGCTTTAATCTTAGACGATCTCTCGTGATTCTTATATTTTAATAATATTGTTGGCAGTCTGTAGTGCACAGGAAGTTAACAGAGAAGCATTGGGTGGTTTTTTAGAATTCAACTAAAATTTAATGTATGCCAAAAAAACTATCGGGGAAATTTTTTTGCAAATTTTTGGCTCATGGTCACTATATATTCGGGCAAAGGTTCATTTGGAAAAACTTATATGAAGTATCGAAGTATTTCGAAAAGCAACTGAAGGAAGTCTTCTGACAGCTGTAGAATGTGATTTATAGAAGAATTTTAAACTAGAGCCAACTTTAACCAGCTTAATTAATTTAATTCCCAAATTTTTCCAATTTCCGTTGCACATATCATATCTTGTGCAATGTATACAAAATACATAATTGGCAGAATTAATGAGAAATTCCTTTAGGCTCATTACGAGAAGACAAGCTAGTCCAAAATTAAAAGTAAATGGAAAAAATATTCTCATTAATTTCGCATTAGGATCTAGATTTTTTTTTTTGTTACCAGCACGGCTACCAAGTCAGTGCTCGCGGGTTTAGATCTCTATGCAGTAAGGGCTACTTCGGTCGTAGTTACAGTGAGTGTTCGATCGATAAAGGCGATTGGGCATACACTCAGTAGGCTTCGCTTTCTCTCGCTATCTTCCTCTTTATTTTTCAATTTCTGCTGACCATCGACGTACTTATACCCTGTAAAGGGGGTATCCCTTGAGTATTTGGTCATATTAAAAAAATTTTTTTATAGTTCTTAGACAAAAGCCAGATCTTTTTCTGTTCGAAGAAAGTGAATAGGATCTTCGTTGATGTTTCTTTACCAAGAAAGACTTTTTCAAATAACCTAAAGAAGTGTTTTTACTTTGAAAGATCCACCAGCAAACGACGGGTGTACATTAATTATCTCTGGTTTGTAACGCCCGCAGATACTTGGTAGGCGTCGAATTCAAAAGTTATTTTGCAGAAGGCTCTGTTTGTCTGCCGGTTGTTATAATAAGATAGAAATTTGAAAGGATTGATCTTAATTAAATCACTCAGTCAAAGTCAGTCTTAAAGATGGACTTTTAGTACCCAGCAAAAGAACTAAAGCAAAGAGAAAAAAAAATTTATATTATATTATCTATAACGCCTAGAAAAGCCTAACCGAGACTACATGGAGTACCTCTTCGGATCAGCATCGAATCTTGCGAGTATTTAGCGAAAGTGCTTCATCCGTTTGTCTAGCTTTCGATAGACATATGACACTGGCTGTCTTTATTAGAACCGTCTGATCCTCATTGACAGCTAAAAGACTAAAGAAAAGCTTCAAAGCTTCTCTCAATTAATAAATTAAAATCTATTACATATTGGAACATGTTACCTCTAAAAGGTTGAATGAAAACATTAAGCATTCAGAATCATTCCAAGATTTGTTTTTCATATTCGCATTCTTGCTTTCGTCTCTGCAACTTTGAAAAAAAGATAATCTTTTGATCAAAAATATAGAAATAATTATTTACGATAACTACTTTACGGAAGACATTCTCTACCATTTGTAAATTAGAATTTCTTAATACCTAAAAAGTACTTAACTGATATTGAAATTCGTTACTACGCATTAATTAATGCCTTTTCATATATGACATTAACGACAAGGTTTTTTTTCTTTCTTTGATATACATTTAGAGGCAGTTATATTGCATGTGACCTCAGTGTAAAGATACATGCAGCGCACATCTTCATTTCATGCACATGAGCGAATCTCGCCCCTACCCCACCGCCCTTTCCGAACAATAATCGAATAATATTGGATAGAATAGGGTGGTAACGCTATTGTCGATTAGTTTGTTAGCCAAGCATGACTGTGATTTTGTTCACTAAACATATTCATCGTCTACGTTCGTTAATTTGGTTTTTCCTACCAGTCAGGATAATGAAATTGTTCTACAAAAACCAAATGTTCGACTGCAGAAAGTTATGTGCGCTCTTTTTTACTAAGTGCTTAGTTTTCGATATCATGTTACAAATTACCAAATATTATGGCTTCAGGCTTTAATATGATTTTAGAAAAGCAAAAATTTTCCTAGTTCAAGCTAAATGGTTTACCGCTCAATCAACAACAGCAAAGTTGAATTATTTTATTTATGTTGCTTGGTGCATCCTAAATCGAATTAGCAAAAAATTGTCACTGTATCTGATTTAATGAGTTTTCATGCATAAAAAGCTTGCGGGCAATTGCAAAATATATGATCAGATCTTTGTTATTGTAAAATTTCTTTCACTTGATAAATCATAGTTTTGTCCCTTTTTAAGTGAGTTTAAAGAATATTGAAAAATTTCACATATATATGTAATTACCACCTCCACAAGCATATATGCATTCAATGTCCGACTGTACATATGCAAATGACTGACTGTATTGATCAATTAAAAATATAGTGCGCAGTTGTTGTTATTGTTGTTGCTACGCACATTCTTCAATATGGTTCATTTTCAATGGCTAGCCTGGCTGTGCTTGCATTTATATCAACCGGTTAGATAATGTATTGAAATCAGTTTCGCATGATCATGATTAATAAGGTATGAAAAATAGACTTTACTTATTTTTCACCTCGTGCATCGCTCATAATATTCACCATTCGCATTGTCATTGATTGCGGTGCATTAATTAACATATTATTAGCAATATCTCGGGCTATAAAAAGAAAAAAGGTCCAAAAAAGAATTTTCAAAGAAAAAAAAAAGAACCAAAAATCAATCAAGAAAAGTGGTTTCCTATCAGGCAGGCAGCGGTCACAAAGCTAGAAAATTTCAACCGTTTTTGTTCTTTTGCTTTTTTTATTTTTTCTTTCAGAAAACTTTTTGTCAACACTTCTCTCATTTACACCTTTTTCCCGACAATCAAGTTTTTTTTCTTTTTTTTTCTTGCTTTGTTTACAAAAGCAATGATTGCGCTCTCCCTCTCTCTTTACTTTTTCTATCTAGTTTCTTCACCCAAAGAATTTCGATTCCATTTCATTTTGTTACATTTCAGCGAACAGAAAAGCGAATTCGCCGAAAATTTTTTTTCTTTCATATCTATTACTTCCTATTTTCTTTATGAATTATATCATATTTGATCAGAAAATTTGTAATTGTCATCCTAATAATCAATTTTAATTAAAAATGTATTTGCGTAAACGTTATATTCTAGAAACTTTTGTTTTTTGTCGTCATATATCTGGTTTTTTTTCGCTTGCTCGTTTTTTGTTTTTTTTTTTTTAAATTTATTTTATTTGACGCATTTATGTACACTGTGTCAACCAATACAAAACAAAGCAATATGGCGTCGGGCTGTTGTATGAATGCTTGCTGAAATGCGACTAGTTTTATCTTTGTTGCTCACTTTTGTTTTCTAACTCAACAATAGGTGTTTGTGCGAATGTTCTACGCAAAGCAACAAGGTGTTCGTGTTCTTTTGCCATATGTTTGCTTTCCCTCTCTCTTACTATTGTTGTTGCATTAAAGTGAAACAATTTTCGTTTCATATTTTTGGAACTTTCTTTCCTTTCCTTCTTAACTAACTTTTAGTAAATATTTAAATATAATTGTTTGTAATGATGGTGGTGAATTTCACATTCTTATGCATTCTTATGCGTGCTTCCCTAGAGTTTTTTTATATCTATATCTATAGGCTTATGTAGTAAATAACCCTTTCTTACAAAGATATTCTCCCTTTATCTCTTGTAATAAACAATTTCTGTACCCCCGTTAACTATTGATTTTCTCAGAATTTTAGCGGTGTAGTTATTGTTCTACTTTTCTTGGCGAAATTAACTGTACTTTTCTTCAAAATGATCATCTGTGCTATCTCGATTATATAGAAATGCGCAACCCAGCGAACATTTTTTAACAAAATGAAGACTAAAAATTTTTTACATACATTTTTTTAATTTTGAAATAATTAATATTGACCAAAATTTTTTATTGCTTTTGTCTTTGTTAAGTGGAGACCACAATTTTTTAAATAAAAATATTTGCTTTATTGTTCTCTTTCATATAATTAATATACATATTTAGATAACGGACTTAAATTTGGATAATTGCCGAAGTACAAGTATTGTAGGCCTTACAGATGAATATACCGCTTTGGAATCATTAAGTTTAATTAATGTTGGTTTAACCACATTAAAAGGTTTCCCCAAATTGCCTAATCTCAAGAAATTGGAATTATCCGATAACAGGTATGTATATGATAATTTTCATATCATTAAAAAAATTTATTTTACTTTTATTAACAAAAAAAAATTGTATTGTAATTTTTTCAGAATATCAAATGGCCTCAATTATTTACATACCAGCCCCAAATTGCAATATATAAATTTATCGGGTAATAAAATTAAAGATTTGGAAGCCTTGAAACCATTGAAAGAATTTAAACAATTGACGGTGTTGGATTTATTTAACAATGAAGCGACACAATCCGATAACTATCGAGAGAAAATCTTTGAAATGTTACCTTCATTGAAATTCTTAGATGGGTAAGTGCTAACCAAGAAGACAATTATATTTTGTGCGGACTAGACTTATACTTATCATGTTGTTATTTTTCCTTTTCTGGCCATGCGTTAACGGTTAATTTCGTATGCGACTAATATGTCATATGTCTATTTAATGGGCACATTTTTAAGATATTGCATTAACGAGGGATTCATTCAGATCGTGGCAAACGAAAAGGAAAGACAAATTTTTGACAGATCTACAAATTGCTTTACTCACATATATATATATATATATAGGTAACCGTCAAACAAAATTGTTTCCTGAACGGTCATATTATTTTGTACGACTCACACTGACAAAATTCACTCTGTAGTCTATATATGATAAGCATTTGTGAAGTTAACACATGCAACCAGGAGGAGTCTGTCTTTAAATAAATAAATACTTTAAATACTTTACACCACTCTGCTGTTCAGATAACGACTTTTCAAAATAAGTTTTGGAAAGGTTTGGGAAGTGGTTGAAAGGGTGGTTCAATCCGAATAATTTTCCAAAGCGTTAGTCCTCGGGCCAAATCCCGTCAATGTGCCGAATTTCGTTAAAACAGCTTGAAAACAAGATGGACGGACAAGCTTAAATAGATTCAGAAGATAACTCTGAATCGATCACTATAAAAAATATGGACGATATAACTCAAGCCCTTCTGACTGTTGCATACATCCGCACAAATTTATTGTCCCTTTGTAATTAAAAAAGGATTTTTTTTTTTTTTTTTGAGAATAAAAACAAAATATTTTAACAAATAATCTTTTGTACTTCAAGCTTTGATATCCATGATGTGGAAGCCACTTCTGACGGTGATGATGATGAAGAGAATGGCAATTATTCCGAAGATGATGGTAAATATATTCATATTAATTTATTTCAGTAATCATTAATGAAAGAAAGAGAGAAAAAAGCAAAAAAAAAAAAAAGAGAAAGGAAAGGGAAAAAAACATTCTTTCATCATAATTCGATATTTAAGTTGCCTTCGCTTCTGATTTCCGCTGCTCTTATTGAGAAGAATCATAAGAATCATATCGACTTTTATTGCAGATAAACTTACTGCATTTTGTTTAAATGGTTTAGAAATTGATTTGGACGAGTTGGAAAGATTTGAGAAACAATTACAAGTTAAACGGGCTTTAACCAATAGTTCTTCTAATGTACCTGCAACCTCTGCTACTAAGAAGCAACCAGAAGTTGATGATTTAGATGAATATCTAGAAAAATTGAAATTAAAAGAAGAGCAAACAGCTGAGCAACCAACAACTGTTTCTCCTTCTAATACCGTTAATACTTCTATTGACTCTGCTCGTCCTATGAATGTTGCTTTTTTAATGTATTGGTTTTTAGCTATTTTAAATTTAGCCAATGCCGTGTTTTGTAAGCATTTCTGAGTTTAGTTATCCCTTTAGTACTAATCGTGACATTTGTTTTTTCTTCTTCTTCTTCTTACGTTTCCTAATAATATATAGATTCCGAAAGCGGTGATACTGGAGATGATGAAGAGCATACCGATGATGATTTCAGTGATGATGAAGATAACGGTGATGTTTCATTAGCCGAGGTTAGTTAATAATTTCTTCTTTATTAAAAAAAAAAAAAAAAAAATCTTTTTTTACACGATTCTTGTTTTTTAGGTTTATAATGATGACCTCGAAGAAGATGAAGATGAATGGGATGAGGAAAATGCTGAAGATGATGATGATGATGATTATAGCGACGATGATGAAGCTAATGAATCATCGGCCACCGCTGGTGCAGTGGCAGCAGCAACAGCAAATAAAGCAGAAAACAAAAAGGATGAAGCAAACAATGCTTCAGGTAAGTACTTGTCTTTACATTCATTCGTTTTTTGTTGGCAAAGAGTTTAAATTTTAACTTAACGTAATGACAATTCATTTGAAACTCCTATTTAAATGCAAATGTCACGAGCTCGACTGTCGACTAAAGCTGCTGTTCACACGTAGCCTTCATGTTGGAGTTTTACGTTCATAGTGATGTTGTTGTTATCTTCTAACCGCAAAATACGAATAGATTCTAATTCCAACTTAAGTTTATATCAAATTAATGTTATTAGCAAGCAAAGCTTTGCGGGAACTCCATTGTGCCTTGACTAGTAAAGTAGATAGTGACCCATATATGTTATCCTCTCGAAATTGAACTAGAATTTAGTTTCTTTGTTAGTTTGAATGAAATGTAACGATTGATTTATCGGATTGAGAAAATAAGCGTTTTTTTTATCTAAAATTTTTATTGAACCCTTTTAAAATGAATTTTTTTTATACCCACTACAAGTAGGCAACACCCAGAAAGAGTTGAGATGGACCCATCTTTGATTATAGCGATCGATTTAAGATCACTTTCTATCTGGATTTAAGCTTGTCTTTCCGTCTGTTCGTTTTTGTTCTTGTGTTCAACCTATCGACAACACGTTTGGGGTTGATGCACTATGAAGTGTTTTAGCCCAAGAACAAACGCTATTGACAATGGTTCGGATCGTATCACTTTCCATATAACTCTTTAGTATGAAAAGTCGTTATATAAGTGGTGCAGCATATTTAGTTAGAGCAAATTTGATGATCTAAAATATTAAATTGCGGACTATTGTGCCTTTAGTTGTTTTAAATAAATTTTTACACCCTATACCGCTTATGGTATAAGAATATATTAAACTTGCGCGAGTGTATGCAACGCCAAAAAGGAATTGAGGTAGACCCACTTTTTATTATACCGATCGATTTAGAATCACTTTTCGATTTGACGGAATCTTGTCTGCCCGTCTGTGCGCATTTCTTTGTGCTCAATTTCCAGACTGTAATTTTTGACATATTTCGATGAAATTCGGCACTCTGCTGCGTTTTGACTCAAGGACGAATTCTATTAATAATGTTTTGGATCGGATGACTTATTCGACCATTTCCCCGTATAGCGTCTTATTTTGAAAAATCATTACATTAATAGGTAGGGTAAATAATAGCAGTTGCGGCCCACTGTTGTGCTTCCGTTTGTTTTAAGTAAATTTTTATATCTTGCACAACTTGTCGCAGAGGAGTGCACTAAGTTTGTGCGGGTGTTTGCAACGTCCAAAAGGACTTGATTGACACAGAGCCACGTTTTATTGTACCGATTGGTTCAAAATCGATTTAAACGGGTCCGTCTGTCCGTCTTGTTTTCAACTGACAAACGCTATTGAAAACTGTGGGGCCTGACCATTTTTTCAACCACATGTGTAGTAGTGTTTTTAGTTATTTTATAATATAAAACTTTTCAAAATTAATGTATTTTCCTATTTTTTTTCTTTTTTTGGTTACAGCTGACGAACCACAAGCACGAGGAAAGAAAAGAAAGCATGACGGCTAAACCAATTACACTTAACCGTTTTTTTAATGTTTTCTATATTAATTTTTCTTTATAATTTCCTTTCTTTTCCTAATTTTTATCACCTGTATCGTTTTTATATTAATGGAACAATTTACTTTAAAAAAAAAAAAAGAAAACAAACAAAAAAAAACATTACAGCAGAAAAACGTAAACAAAAAAAAAATCAAAGTAATGTTTAAGTGAAAAATAACAGAAAGACAAAACATATACACAAATATTCATCACACAGAGATGGAAAACCATAAAATCATAACAAAAATAATGACAAAGGATTTCACTTACACTAATACAAAAACAACAATGATTTCATTCAACAAAAAAAAAAACAAGAAGCAAAATAGCAAAAAATTTGTTTAATGGTTTACATACGTAGAGGATAAAAATAAATAAATTTAAAAGGTCATAACAAGATTTCCAACAACAACAATAACAACAACAATTACAACAGCGGTAACAACAACAACAACAACAACAATAACAAAATTGAAGTAACATTTACACGATAAGACAGCGTTTGGCGGTCGTATGTTGAACTTTGTTTATTGATGAAAGCATAAAACTACCTTCCATTTACAGTTCCAAATGTCTTTTTAAATAAATATATATTTATATATCATTTAGATTTTTTTGTCGTCCCTTCTGAACAAAAAATAGATTACTACTTAGCAAGAAAAAGAATTTTGTGTTTTCAAAAAAAAAAAAGAAAAAAGAAAAAAAAAAGATTAATAAACAAAAGTAAAAATGAAATTTTTTTTAATATTTTAGGTATACTATTGAAAACCAAACACAATTTATACGAGATTTTCAAAAATTTTAAAAACATTTAAAATAGAAACAAAAGAGGAAAATTAAAACTTACTGAAAGTAATGTAATTGAAAAACAAAAAAGAGGAGAGGAAAAAACCAAAAACATAATGGCAGACAGTAAAGGAAAGGAAAACAAAAAAAAATTAATTTAGGAAAGAAAATGGTTTTTTTTTAAATACAGACAAAGCCCATACTCTTTACACGAATTCGACTTTAATTAGCAAAGAATAAAAAACAAAAAAATTCCTTAATTTTTTTTTTTTTTTCTTAATTATTAAAATTATAATATCCTCTCATAACTTTACTACATTCCTGTTCAATGGTCTTAATGATTTTCTTTAATTGGTTTTATTTGTTTATTGTTTCTACATATCCACAAACACAACAATTCTAATACTTACCCATCCATAAACTCTTATTCTGCTTTACCTTTACTTTGGAAAAACACAACAAAAGCAAAAAAAAAGCAAAGCGTAAATTTGGTAAAAAAAAAATTTAATTAAAATTAAAACCAATTGGGAAGAAAAAAAAAAAAAAAAAAAAATTGCTGAACAAGATTAATTTTATGATATATATGTATATATATATATATATACATATA
>KK502844.1:44465-84045 GCA_000688735.1 Glossina austeni
TGTAAGGAACGAGAAGTCGCGGTAGTGTGCGTCATTTGCGCAACTCGCGGACAAAGATAGATAAGACGATTTATATTTTTCCGTTCGATTAAATATATCCTTAGTGGAAGCGTGTGATTCTAGATCGAAAATGGGTTTAAATCTCATTATCATTATCTACAATCTTTTGACATTTACCCGATAACTTATAGATGCACTTGCCAGTTTGGATCCCATATAGCCTTCGGTCGCTGATCTGCTAAATATGCCTGCATTGATCTGAATCAGCAGTAATGAGAAGGAGTTGGAGCAAGTGCGGCCTAAATTCAAAATTATTTTCTTGATTGCTTTTGCCTGAGCGAAATTTCATCGTTTTCACGACTACAACTTTTTGCCCAAAATCTTGCAGAGACCACTTTTGCAGCAGTGCTGTAAATGACATCCATCGCTTTAAACTTTGATATATACGGAACGACAAGTTGTGAATAACTTAAAACTTTACATCATTCAAACGCCAATAGCTAAGTTGCCTACATTGGAAAATTCGAGGAAATTGGACGCGTCAGGTAAGTTATGAAGCAACCAATCTCAGCGGAATAGTTCTCAACACAATGTTAAACTTCCAAATTAACATCTTAGTTTCCCCTCTATCTTAATGTTTCATAAGTAGACGTGCTCCACAAGTTTTCCCCGCCACCCTACGTATGACCTCGCACTGGCCATGTTTATAAGCATGCAAGCATTATGGCATCGATTTCGTGTGACCGTTATTTTCTACCCACCGCAGGCCTAGCTTTTTTATAGCGTTATGTTTTACTAAAAGTTTGCTTTGGATCATTGTGGAAAACACTAGAAACACTAAAAGCCTTATTCAGACATTCAGTATTAGGGCAAGGCCCTCCATCAAATCACTTAAACCATTTCGCTTGATAATGTTATTCATATAACGGCTTTCCAAAATAAGGCGCTGTGTAGGAAGTGGTCGAAAAATAGCGCTCATCGTTGCGCCAGAACTTGTCGGTTTATCAAATTTGATCAAAATATCTCAAAAGTTGCGATTTTTAGGTTGGCAAGCAAACGGAAGGACAGACAAGCTTAAAATCACTTTCCTAATCAATCCATACAATAAAAGGTGAATCTATTTCAAGTGTTTCTGTGTGTTGCTTATATGCACAAAACGATATTAGCGGCTTGTATCACAAATGCTGTAGTGCATAACAAATAAGTCGGCCAGGACCGATCTACACCGCTTTGCTTAATACAATTATTCATTTTCGTGAGTATACCCCAAATACTATGCATTGTTTTCATGTAAAGGCACAACCCGGCAGGCATAAGAAGCATCCAGCTTTGGTATTCAGTTTGTATACGAAATACACATAAGTTGTATGGCAACACCATTTCAGCCCCACATCAGACTGTTCGCCGTCTGTCCTTATTATGTTCATTAACATGATGTTATTTAAAAATGGTGAACAACAAGACGGTTGCAAGAAGTTCGTGCGCTCGAGCAGTTCAAAAGACGAGCTTCGCAGCTAACAAAGGTTAGCACGTGGACATACCCAGATTCGATTGTGGTAAGTGATATTAACTTGAAAAAGTTTTTCTTGAATTATTTGAATTTTCTCCCCAGGAGGAAGAGCGCTTTGTAAAGCGGATATACAAAGTACCCGGTGAAACTATGATGGATATTTTTGGGAAATCGGAAGATTAAGAAGTCTTTGGAAGTAACGACATCCATAACGCTGCTACAGAAGACGATTTTCAAATTTTGACCGAAATTAATAAATAAAGCATAAAAATCCGCATAAATTCTAAAAAAAAAAATTTTAACTTGGTTGCTATATTTTCTATTAGATTTAAGTGTTCGACAGTTTCGTTTTCTATGAAGGAATGCGACTACTTGCCCACTTGACTTGGCATTTAGTTACAACTACGAATATGATTGAAATTGTTACCATACGTATTGATTAAGAATTGTATCATTCGAAGCGTTGCAATTTAGTGAAAACAACTCTGTTCTCTTTCTATTCTCAACATATGATTTTTTTTAAAACAAAACCATGGAAAGCAGAAAAAAATAGCCAACGACTTTTAGCGAGAAATCAAAGCCATTTTGCATGTGCACAAAGTAGTTTGAGGGAGTTAAATAAAAATTGCTAAATAAAACCGAATGTATTATAAGGGAAAAAGGGAAATAAATTTCGTACTGAATTAAAAATTCTTATTGTGTTAAATAAATTTAAAATATTATAAAGAAATTGTAAGAAAGTGTTTAAAGTGGAAGTGTGTAAAAATAAATATAAATAAATTGTAACCGTCAGTACATCATATTTTATATACATTTTTTTATATACATACATATATATACTTTATATACATTTATTTCGTGCATCTATATTTCACATATTGACAAGGAGATCCAACTGGGATTCGTATATTGTTTCTCGGGAAATGCCGTTGGTGCCTCCGTAAAAGTCTTCTTTCGGACTTTTGTCTTTCATATAAAACAACAAAGTTATGCATGCGGACAATGAGTGCGTTTCGTCTTCACATTTGATTTCCAATATGCTACAAATAGCAAAAACTTACAATAAA
Source organism: Glossina austeni (assembly GCA_000688735.1). Lineage (NCBI taxonomy): Eukaryota > Metazoa > Arthropoda > Insecta > Diptera > Glossinidae > Glossina > Glossina austeni. The sequence continues at coordinate 47,043 of KK502844.1, forward strand.
GGAAATTCATTATTTAAACAAAGAAGGAAATTACAATCCCTAAAATCTTTCTTAATGTTTTCGTTTAATGTTTTTCATATAAACATAAATCTATTTTACAGCATTCAACATTTATTTATTTCTACAGTTTTTCGTATACATACGAACATATGCATATATTTATGGAACGATTTAAAAAATTTGGGGTATTTAACAGTAGGCCGTGGCTACTCTTGCGCTTTTACTTCTTTTTGTACTCACCACCGTAGAAGAATTGTCAAAAGCATTCCAACGCCCAGAAAGAGGCTTTAGAGACCCCGCAAAGTGATTATACTCTTGACCAGCGTGGAATACCAGTTCGATTTGAGCATGCCCGTATGTCCGGTCCGCCTGTGGGATGCCTGTGGTAAACATATATTCAAGCAAATTAGTTTTTATTTTTATAACCACAACCTACAAGTAGGGGAGTGTAAATTAAGTTTGCTAAAACGCTGGTAACTTCCAAAGGAAAGCTTCAGTGATTCTATAAATTAGATACGATCATCATCGGTTTCATCAATTATGGGGATCTTCAATGTACAAGACCAACACCACGTTAGATAATAATTGTGATGAAGACGTTAAAAGTTTGTGGCATTTTTCTCAATATTGCTGTTGCTATTGGTAAATGCGAAGAAATATTTGCTCTTGTAACGAATCTCCGATCCACGTTTTTTTCGCATTGACTAAACGTTCGATATCTTTCACTTTAAAAGCATGGCTTAAAACACTTTGAAATATGTAACATTAAGTATATTACCACTCACCTTAGTTGAAATTCTTATCACGGTTTTCCACATCATCCTTGACGTACCGTGATAGGCGCGTTGCCACTTGTTTTGAATGGCTGGCATACATAATACATAAATATATAATTAATTCTACTCTAAGTATTGGGAACGCTGCTATGGGCCGGTGTGTTGATCTCTGCAAAAGAAAAATATTGTGATTGGTGAATTTTATATATAAAGACGACCACAAACTTACCATTTGGCCTATGGAAGTATCGCATTTCGCTGAAGCGATACTGGAGGCGTATGTTTGCTTTTTAATCTAAAAAGAAAAAAAAAAGAAATTAATTACAAAAAGAAAGAATTACAAACTTACCTTTGGCATACAGCGAATTTTCATATATATGAGGCGGTAAGCGGAGGGTTGTACTTCATTTTTATTCTTATCTAAGTAAGCAATTTATAAATATACCTATACAATATTATAATTACCTTAGGATGAGGTAACATTCATACCCAATAGCTCCCTCCAGTTTTTCCCTGTTAAGAGTACGAACAATATATATCCCAGCAAGTTGATTTTATGGCTTTCGCCGCTGCTACAGGAGTCTGGTTCTCTGAAGAAGGCAAACCATGCTACCACAGTTGCCTGTATGCGCTTTCCGATGGCCCGCTCCACCATATGTTGCCTCATAGACGCGTAGAATTTGTCGAAGGCTTGGTGGAACGACGCCTTATTCATAGATAGACGACAATAAATGTGTAAACGATCCTCTTCCAAGACGTAAAGTTCTTAAGAGTGGTACCAAGCGTACACTTTCATCAATTTCTGTTAATAAATTGCCTGAAAAACTCAATTCATTAATCTTTGGCCAATCGGTGCCGCTTGCAGAAGACCTGGTAATTGGAGTTGTCAAAGCTATAGCCTACTTTTTATGATAGACCTATGTATGGGATCAAATTGCGAGGTTGGAGCAATTTCCTTCATGAAATATGAACGATAAGAGCGTTCTCTTCATGAGAAACCTTAATAAGAGAGCTGTCCAAAAATGAACCAACGTGGTCCAAATTGGCTAAGGTTAATTTTTATGTTATTATTATGAATTAATATTCATCATCGGGATCCGATTGCCTCTCTTCCTCTCTATGGAAATGGGTTGCTTCTATTGTCCTTACTGTCTCTTGAGAAACGTAGATTTGTTCTTGGCATTTCCTTTCTAATCGAAGCCTTCATTACTTGGTGAAATAAGCTTTAATGTCCCTAACCGCTTCTCTAGGCACTTAATCTTGGTCAGTGCAAATATAGTTATGAGCTATTTAACCCGCTCAGAGTGGTTTGCAAGAACGTAAACGACGTCTATCAGTTATTCTCATTATCGGACTCTTTAAAGTCCATTAAAGCAACATTGCTTAATACACAAGATTTCCCAATGTCGTACTTAAACTAGCTTTTAACCCTAAAAAGTCATTATGATTCGAAAATTAATTGATGTTAACTATTATCGGTTGCCAAGCCTATGCATGTTTGCGATGACTTAGGGGTTCATTCGCAATTTGGTCCTGTACCGGTTGTATGTGTGGCTCTATGCTAGTTGTGTACATGCATTTTTCTTTTTTTTTCCTTCTTATTTTTTTTTATTGTACTTATACTAAGTTTTTAATATTAATTAATATAAGTTTTGCTTTAAGAGTCAATTGAACTCGACGGTTATTTGTTAGTTGAGTTTCATGTATGAGTAGAATTAAAATAAATAAATAAATAAATCAAGACGTAATGAAAATTAGGCTTCTTTACCAGATCATGATTCAGTTTTCGTACGAACGTTTCGTATGGCAAGGGGTTCAAAAGATTGCCCCATCCGATCCGAAGTTTTGACACGAATTGAGAATGCCGAAATATTATTATTAAGGGATTTTTGCCGTGAAATTCTAAAAATGACAATATTTTTTCTTATAACGAGGGGTTATATGGAGAATGCGACAAGTGTTCGAAAGAGTTATCCGATTCGAACAGCAAAGGACTCTTAGTAAGTAATAGTAATCCTGAAGAGACAATCGGACTAGTTTCGCTGATTAATAAACTAGAGGAAGTTTAGTTACTCTATTTTAAGCAATCACCGATTTGTTCTGGCACACCCAGTATTAATTCCTAGAGCAACAATGAAAGCTACGTACATACCCTGATATTTTCATAATTTTTGCTTCATTTAACACACGCTTCCTATCCCCCGGCGACGGCTACCTTATCTTGGAGAAGTCATCGACATCGTCAGGAATCGTTTACTTCCAGACTCCTTTACCAAGAATTCAGCTACTAAGGAAGCTCAAGACTCAAGAGAACTACAAGTCTGGATGTTATTGAAGGAGTGACCGACTGACTGTGTTGATATCTGTTCTTTTTGCCTTAAAAAGGCGTCAGGGAATAAGTTGAGTGTTCATCGAGAAAGCATGGATAATTAGAATGCAAGACTGCGTCTAATAATGAGGTGCATAATGCCGATAATCCTAATGCATTACAAAATAACATTGAATCCACAGGGATCAGGTTGCCCACTCGCTCGTAAATCGCATTTACTTAGGAAAACGTCTCTAAGTATGCCCAAGTAGAATTAATAGCGTTGTGAATCCTTCGGTCCAATGAGCGTGCGAAGTCTGACTGCTAAGTGCGGCTCTTCGCGGGCCGCTGTCCGTTACCCGAATTGTGGGGGCGTTAAGTAGCTCGAGGTACAAGTACTCCCTTATCTGCTACTGTACTCTTGGAGCAGCCCTGTCACTTGCAGGATTGTGTTGCAAGTTGATGGACGTCGACAATCGCTTGTAAATTACCGAATAAGTCTATGGGCTTCGTCTGATAAGGTAGATCGGCTCGTTTGATTACAAAGTGCCTGTTGGAAATACGATTTTAAACATTTTTGCCTAATTTAGTCTTATTTCTATATTTAAACCGGAAACACAATGATATATAAGGACACAGAATATTTATGAGAAATTTCGACCGAAGACACAGAATAGACAAAAAGACAGTGGTGTATGTTATCAATAGAAAGGGCGTGTGTGCATTAAGGGTTTTGCGTCGCGTATTTCTTCTTGTCCTTTTCTTTGCGTCCTTAAACAAGAAGCGATGGGCAAGCTGCCTTTGCGTAATAATTTATCACCCAGTTTATAGTAAAGCTCATTCATACGTGTCGGTAAATCTAGGCTAGCACTGAAGATACTCCCACTCTGAACTCGCAATCCTGATGGCAACATAAGTTCTACCGATAACCTTCATTTCTCTTCGCACAGCGCTGAAGATACTCCAACTCCGAACTCGCAATCCTGATGGCAGCATAAGTTCCACAGGTAACCTTCATTTTTCTTCCGCGTCTGTGCGCGTCTTCTGAGTCGCAGTTGGGTTCAATAATTTTGCCGCAATCTATATGGGAAGCAGGTATTATGTAGCCTTTGAATGATTGTAGTGTAGTGTAGTATATTTTATCACTCATTTCGTGGTAAAGCTTATCCATAAATACTCCCACAAGGAACTCGCAATCCTGATGGCAATATAAGTTCTACCGGTAAACTTCATTTTTCTTCTGCGTCTGTGCGCGTCTTTTGAGTCGCAGTTGGGTTCAATAACTTTGCCGCAATCTATATGGGACGCAGGTCTTATGCAGCCTTTTAATGATTCTAGTGCAAATCGCACTCGAAAATTCTAGGAACATTTTGTTCACCAACAAGATTTATATAATTTTAAATTATTCAAAGTAGCTCTCCAAAAAGAGAATGTCAAATCTTTTTTGTATTTTTAGAATAAGAAAAACTTTCAAAAAATATATTCAAATAGTCTGCGGGAAACGACAATTGTAGAAATATTGACGAAGCAATCACGGATAATAGTGACATCAGCGGTATTGGAAATTCCGATGACATTGGCAGAAAAAGAAGCTATAATCTTGAATAGTGCAGTGTATGGCAACACTTTATCTAAGGTAACCCGAAGAGGAAAGTGTTTCATGCCTTTGGGTTTCTACAAGAAATATAACTAAGCTATGAATAGTAAACGTATTGTAAAAAGATTCATGAAGAGTAAATAAGGAGGAGGCAGAATAAATTTTTTTTATATATTTAGAATTTTTATAAAATCTTGAATAAATCAAAAATTATGAGAAAAATAGTGTTTAATCAAAAACTATTAAAAACATTGTGTACATTGTGTTCTTGTGCATTGTAAAGAACATCTTTTTCATAATAAAGTAGAAAAAAAAATAAAAAAAAAATAATGATAATAATAATGAGAAACCTCAAGAGAGCGGTTACAGCGGTTTTAAGCGTTAAAAAGTGTTTATTTTCTTATAAGTAGTTTCTTATAAATAATTTTAACGGATTATTTATATACAAAAAGAAGAAAATTATGTTTTTAATTATTTTATTAAGAAGAAAAAAGCGAAACTTATTTTTGCATGCCTCAAGTAATTTGAGAGAAAATTGTATACAAAGTGATTGAGAGCTGCGGCGCGAGAGAGAGTGGGTGAGAGAGAGAGAAAGAAGGAGAGAGTGAGAGAAAGGGTGGCGATTTGGTGGCATCAGTAGCAGCAGCATAAAATTATTATTATAGTGTTGTGTTTAGTCAGCAACAAAGCTTCCGGTGGTTTCGGCTGGCTGGATCTGATTCCTCTCAAGTCAAATCTGTGTGTATAGACAACGGTCAACGATTTCTTAATTTTTCATAATTAATTATAATTTAATGTAACAATATGGGTGAGTGTAAAGTTAATAAAATAATGAACGCTGATTATTTCATAAAATGCGAAATTAATGAAACGTATAAAATGAATTTAAAAAAAAAAGTTTTTTTTTTTATTTTTTGTTTTATTTTTCATATGAAATGAAAGCCTTGAAAGTGTTTATTTAAACAAAGAGATGAACTCATTTATCTGAAGTTGTTATCCCCGCTTCTTAATATGAAATTATAAAAAAAAAAGAATACCGTTTGGACATCTTGGCTCTTTGTGTTTTTAGCGTTGAACGACCCATTTATATATCAAACATGTACATAATTACAATGAATTTTCTGATTTGATTTGTATGCCAGCCAGAAAGTGTTCCTTAATGAGTGCGTATGTGTGTGCGTGCGTGTATGTGCGTGTGCTTGTAGAACCCTTTGTAAAAATAAACAATATAAAGGGGGGTTAACAGCAGCCACTACCACCAACAATATTGTATAAGCAAGGGAAGTTTATCTCTCAAAAGATAAGTTATAAAAAAAGAAAAAAAGAAGATTCGAATCCTTACTAAGCTAAAGTTTTCAAGTAAGATTCCAAGAAAACTTCTTACTCACTTTGTTTTGGTTTTAAATAAACGATATCAATTATGTATAGTCCTCCGTATGACGACAATGATTACCAATGTAGTAAGTGTTATATTGGATATTAGGAGTGGTTTTTCAATTTTATATATTAAATTGAGTTGTAGGACAAGTGTTTTTGTGATAGAAAAGATAAGATTTAAAAAAGTATATTAAATAAAAAAAAAAGTTCTTTTTTATATGAATGTTGTGAAAATTGCAGCAGTTTTTGTAGATTTTTATCGAGATTTACAAATTTTTTGTGATCAAGACTTGTGACAAACAATAAGTAAGAAAATTATTTTCATGTTCATGTCCGAATCTTAGATACCCATCACCGTCACCAAAAAAAGACTAAAAGGAAGGAAAAGAACTAGATTCTCACATTCTATAATATCGGATAGGCGTGGTTGATTTTTTTTCTATTTTTAGAATAGAAGTGAAAATTTATATAGCAACAATCAAAGCACACGGGAAGCGAATAGCTTTACAGTTTTTGTCGCATAGGTGTGTGGGCGCTGTGAGCATGTCTTTTGACCGCTTCGGGTCATTTTCACTTTCTTTGCAGAATTGTATTGTCACTTTTGCGAACGGGGTATGTTTACCACGGAAACTACGCAGTTGGGTGGACGCCCGGACGGAACCGCTTGGGTGCATTCCGAATTTGAAACCGGCCAAGAACTTGTATACTTTATGGGGTTTTTGAAGTCTGTGTGTGTTTTGAAGATATTGAAGAGAAAATTAAATATTAATACATTGCAATATTGGGCAGACATGGTCGATTTGGTTCCCCTTTTGCACTGTTACTACAACATCACCCACAGAATATATATCTGCGGTAGTTTACGACTAATAAGCAAAAAAACAGAAAAACTTTTTATTCCTTTTGAAAAACAGACGTGTTTTCACTTCGGCAAATTGGGCCCATTTTCAATGCCAGCCTGGTTGCCCAGAACTTCCAATATTTCTGTCAAATTTGAAGTTGATAGCTTCATTTTTGCTAGGAGAATACTTACAATATCCATTACACAGACGGATAGACGTACAACGGTACAGACGGGCATGCTTAAATCGATTTAAAATTTGGTGCCGATCAAGAACATACAGACCTAATTTGGTGACTGAAGCTTCCTTCTGAGCGTTGCAAGCGTTTTAACAAAATTAATATATCCCCCATCCTTCGGCGATGGGTATAAATAATAATAATAAAGAATTCAGACGACAACAACAAGACAATGAGCGCTCAAAATAAACTTAAAATATATAAATAACTGGTACAGAGTCACACTGAGATAGACTGCGGGATTAATGTAGATAAACTAATCTTTTTATAATTCTTGACAAACTAATGATGATTTAGTGCTATGTAGATATATTATATAAGTAAGCGATAAATTGACTTTACTACAATCAAAGAGACTAAAGGCAAGAAAAATACTTTTAAAAACATTAGATAATAATAATATTTACGAATAGAAAATGCAAGCTAAAATCTTATACTCGGGCAAGTTTGAGTTTTACATATCCTATAGAACCTCGTTTAATTCAATTCTTCGCTTATCTTCATCGTTAAATAACAAATATGTGGAATATCCTAATCACTAGACTATATGGCATGTATGATAAAAAAACTCATCTTCATGAAATTTTCCCGTAAGGAAGGGCTTAAAATATAGACTTGTATAGTTCGTTTAACGTAGTTCTTCGCTTATCTTCATCGATAAATAACAAATATGTCGAATATCCTAATCACTAGACTATACGGCATGTATGATAAAAAAACTTCTCTTCATGAAATTTTCATGTGAGGAAGTGTTTAAAATGCATATCAGTATAGTTCAAATTTGTCACAGTCAGTTTATATATCAAATCACTGCTTTATACAACTTTTCATCACGAAATATTAAAAATTAGTCATGCTGTACATGGTTGTTTTTTGTGTGAACGTTTAAATGAGGGGAGGGAAGGCTTCGAAAAATGATCATGTATCATTCAAACCTTCCGCATCCATTTAATATTCCGCCACCCATTATTGCCAACAAATAGTAAATATAGGAATTTTGTTTTTAATTAGGGTGAAATATCGATAGTTACCGGAAGAGTGGTCTTGCCCATCGCCAATTGTCATCAAAATATCGGGAAAATTGCGCAAGCTGGAAGCGCAGGTAAACGGATATTGATAGAGCAGGAAGACGTAGATTATAGCGTGACCAAGCAGCAAGAAGCTCGTCTATCAAGTCGGTATACCTGGATTGAATTCCCAGTGCGGTAGACCGTACTTTAATTACGATTGTTTTATTGTCGTGCCTTGAGTGAATGTGCACTGCCCAAGGCTACGGTCACTCGCTATCTCTTTCTATCCATTTCTTTCTGATTATTTTATATTATACGTATGGGTTTCATGTCCTAAAAGAAGAAAATTAGGCGGTTAAATCGAAAATGAATCTAAACCGGTGAGTGGTATAAAAACTGGGATAGACCTACCTTTGACTATACTGAGAAAGTGGTTCTAAGCTTGTGTGTCTATCCTGTTTTCTATGTTCAATCTCCAGTCCGCAAATTTTTGAGACAATTTGATGAAACTCGGTATACTGGCGTGCCTAACCACAAAGAGGAACGCTATTAAAAGTTGGGCGGATTAGACCACTTTCCATGTAACGCCGCGTTTTGAAAAATCATGATATGAATAGTTATAGGGTGGCGTAGAGTTTGTATGGCGGGCCGCGGCCCACTATGGTGCTTTTATTTGTTTTGTACTTTTAACTGTAAATAAATTTTAATTGATTTGATTTAAATCTTCTGCGGCACGGAATATTTTGTGAGATGTGTGATCGATCGGTAAGTACTATGCTTTTACCGATCGACTATGCTTACTAGAGCTACGGCCATAACCTATCGTAAGTTCAGTACGGTCTACCGCTTTACGAATTGCATGTAGGTATGCCGGCAAGCCAGTTAACTTGTTAGTTGACAGTTACTTGACGATAGGGTTCTTGTTTTGTTATACTTCGCTTAAGACGCTGAGACTGAAGTTCAACACTTTTCAAAATTGAGGTCATAATAGAGGCAAAATGAAAGCTATCAATTTATTAGTGACATATTTAACTGATTTTTGAACTTAATATTATGAAAACAATAGGAATAAAATCGATGAGTAGTCTAGTCTTTAAAAAAATCATTTCGATAGATGGCTGAGCAAGTATGGTCGAATCTATTCACTAATTCGAACTATATATTCATGCGAAGGTCTCCAATGTGCATATCAATGAGTCGTATTGGAAGCAAGAACTAAGATTAGAGTAAATTAAAATTTAGGTCAGCAAAGCTAAAAATAAATGAAACTAAAAGGAAGCATCGTTGCAGTCCTTATGTGTGTGGGTAATGAAATCATAAAAATTTATTCCAATGAAACTAACAAATACTATTAAACGCGAGTACACTTAAAGCGGATTTGCAACTATATCCCATAGAAGAAGTTCTTTACGAATCTACTCAACCGAATGCAGTTAACAAGAGTAGTTAACATAGTTAGAAAGTTAGATACGCATAAGTAACAAAAGGCCCGTTTATTGCACAATTTTAAAGGTATGATGAACGAATTTTGAAGGCAATATTGTTACAATAACGATTTGCTTACGGCGAAAAAAGCATCCCAACAGGTAGCTCGCGTTGTGAATACTACTATAGCTTGTTATAGTAGTTATCTGTGAATATCCACTTCAGGGTACAGGGGTATTTTATAGAATAAGAGATTGGAGATACACTTACCTTCTATTGCAAAGATCGAGAAAGTCATCCTAATTCTATCTGAGCGTGTCTCTCACTCTCTTTTTGTGTTCAACCACCCCAAAGTGTTGTGACCCCATAGCGAGCGCACTTAGAAATGCTTCGAATCGGGCGACTTTTGCGACCACTCCGCATAAAATGCCTTATTTTGAATAACTACATTAAGTGAAGTGTTGTAGGCTATTTACTGGTTGGTCGTGGCCGACGATAATGTTTTTACTCACTTAAGATTCAGTGTCGCATTTAAGTTAAAACCACGACATAGCATGTACGAAGGATTAACTTACGAAATGACTGAGATAGTCAACTGCAGCAAATAATGCATTTCGCCGCCATAGTTAGACATGTCAAATAATGCCTTGTACTTACTGACAGTTCGGTATAATTACATCAGTACTCAATTGTAGCTTAGCATGTTCATGTTTGTAGTGGGTCACGGCACGTTGTTAAATAACCTACAGTTATACATATAAAGACTTTTCAAAATAAAGTGTTATGTGGGAAGCGGACGAAAAAGTGGGTCGATGCGAAACATTTTCAATAGCGTTCGTCCTCGGGCCAAACCACTTGTACGCACCATCGAAATATCTCAAAAATTGCGGTCTGTAGATTGAACACAAGAAAACAAAGCGGGCAGACAAGCTTAGATCAATTCGGAATAACAAGGTCGATTTATCTCATGCTCTTATGAGTAAGGCATATATCCCCACAAGTTTAATATATCCAACCAGCACAAGTTGTGTAGAGCATAGAAAGTATTACCTTAGCATTAATTTTATTTTACTTGTGCCTTATACTCATGAAAATATTAATTAATAAATAATTATTATAGTTGACAGCTTAGGCATTTTTCTCTCCTTCATCGAGAGTATATATCACAAAACAACATTCCCAAGAAAGTTTCAGAAACCTGCCGTCCGTCCGCTGTATCGCTTTCAGGCCGACAAAATATGGATATCGTCGTTATTTGACGAAAACATTCGGAACACCTTCCTTTTCAAAACCAAAAAAAAAAAAAAATAGGTACAAATTTTCGTACATATTCTACAGATGATCCGACAGTGGATGCACAAAAATAGAAAAAATTCCCCTCTCTCCCATTATTGTAGAGCATTGATATTTAATTTTTTCCTTTTTGGTTTTCTTTTACATTTTTTTTTTTTTTTAGGATCAAAGTCGTAGGTTAAAGTATTCGACCACGGCCAAGAATACTTTTCTTATTGGTTTCTCTTTTGCAATTATTTTAATTGCAATAGTATCACCCACCCTAAGCAATTGCTTAGCTGTTGAATAAAAATTTCAAGTTTAATTTATCAGCAATACAAATGGGTATATAGGTGGGCCTTGATCTGCCTCGTCGACTCTTTCCAGAACTTCCATTATGTGTTGTTAAGACTTGGATGACGAACGAAATTTATGTATAGTGTGGTGAAAAGATAGCGGGCAGCTAATGATACCACAAATTTTATTTACGTCTTCTTGGAATCCCTTCAAGGACGTATGGGAGAATAACATGCAACTCGTATACACACATTTTTTATTTTCGATAAATCGATTGAAAGTTTGCAAGAAGTTTAAAAGATATCAGAAATGTTTGTGATGGTGCTTAAAGCACGATTTCAAGAGGCTACGATTAGTTTTCGTTACATTTTCAATAAATGTAAAGACGAAATAATTGAACTACCAATTATTGGTTATGGTTAATGTATAATGTATATATGCGGATATATTAACTTTATGCGGATATATGTAACGCATGCAAAAAGTTGCGATAAATTCACCTCCTTTTATAGGGGGTGAATGATTTAGAAGCATTATGTGAATCAATGTAGGCCTGTTTGTCTACCTGTCTGTCTGATGTCTATCCACGTATTTTAGTGTTATATATATAGTTCACGATTTCGATCAATTTTGAAACACTCACGTTCTTTGGCCCCAGAACAAATACTTCCTTGCATACTTTTCGACAAAAAGCGGTAGGAGATAATATTCCGAGGTACTACATGGACGTGCAGTAAATGTATGGACAAGATGGGAAACTATTTTTGAAATTTACTTTTTAATGCCAAACAAACAAACCTTTTGATGGCAATAAGATCTAATTTGTGTTATTTTATGGTGGAAGTTATCCCGAAATATTGACTTGACATATAAATATCTTTCACTTCTTCATAGATGTATTCTCCGAATACCTCCCCACACGAAAAGTAAACCTTAATGTGACAACATGATCTGATATTTTTTTTTACGAAAATTGAGCAGATTGAGTGGTGTAATAAAAGTTGGGTTTACTGCAAGTCCTCCTGGGTGTTGTCTACATCTGTACAGACTTAATATACGCTTTTACCACAGTTGGTGTAGGATATAATAATGAATCATTTGTAACAATTATGGACAAGCTTCTTAACCAGCTTTTCAGCGCAGTCATCTCCTCCATGGCTCGTGAAATATTCGCCCAATATTTTATATCACCGCCTGTTTTGGGGAAATATTTTGAGTTACAATTAACAACTTATAGCATATTGAAAATTTGATTTTGCAACGATCAGGTTTTCAAAAAAATTGGAATAGGGGTTAGTTAGTTCAGTCGGCATATTTATCTGATTTATACATTTTATGATTCCGTAAAATATCTTGCATACCGATTTCTTTAGATGGTGATTATGAAGACTTGAAATGGGACGGATTTTTTTCCAAAGTGGACGGTGATTAGAATCTGTTAGAAAATGTATATGTGAAAAGCGGAAAAGGCTCTTTTAAGGCGAAAAGCCGCGCCTAGCTGCTTTACATCTGCTTTTGCCTCTGCCTCTCTCTGACTTTCCCTCCTCATCTATCTCTAGTCTTGTAGCTATCTTTGCTATGCTCATCGCCAACCAGCTTTTATCTTTATCCCTATTTCTGTCTCTCCCTCCCACTCTTTTTCTATTCCTATCCTTTTAATTTATCTTTCGCTCTGCTTCAATCTTTATTCATATCTCTATCTTTCCTTCTGCCTCGATTTTTATTCCTATTAATTTTCCACTCCATTTCCATTTTTATTCATATCTCTATGTTTCCTTCTGTTTCGATTTTTATTCCTATCAATTTTCCACTCCACTTCCATTTTTATCCATATCTCTTCCCTATCTATCTTTGGCTTTGAAATTGAGGACAGTTTCCTTCAAGTTGCTTTTCCTTTTTTTATAAAGCAATTTTCAGCTTCCTCTTAGAATTTATTTTAATACATTTTATGAGGGAACCCGTGTAATGTTTTTAAAAGCGGCAGCATAAGTTTTCAATTACAAGCCATTCAAAACCGAAAACAACAGGAATTTTTTTTTGTTTTGTTTTTGTTATAAACACTAATTGTCTGGGTGAAGTGATTCATATCAAATTTATTCTTTTTATATCGAATGAGCGAAAAAGTAAGAGAAAAATGAATGAAAATTAAATGTAAGCAAAAATTCCAGTTTGACGATGGCAGCACCGTACAAAACTTCCCCCCGGGTTGACCGTCAACATGCAACTTGTAATACCAGACGCAATGATCTTGATTTAACTGCTTTCCATACATAAGCAAATGCGCCTATTTGTAGATAGCTATATATGCTCGAAGTTGTCCTCATTTCACAATTAACCCACATGCTAGGAAACTAAAAAAATTTTATACATGCCTATGCGTTCGTATACCATAAGCCCTCACCCAAGAATATTTATATGCATATACATGTGTTTTACATATTAAGTTGGCGGGAAGGAATAACTTTCGTAAACTATTTTTAATTTACTCTTTGCTCTTTTTTCTTTTTTTTTGGACTTTTTATCGCCTAACAGATTGTGCCCAAATCGATTTATATGAATTTCTAACGGAAGCTGAACTGCAGCATTACTATAATGCCGTCAAGTAAGTGTGTTGCGCTTAGTCAGCTGAAATATTTCATGTTTTGTATCTTTTATTTATTTTGCTTTCTTTTGTCAGGAATGAACTTAAAATTACAAATGCTTCGCAATTTAAATATGCCACAGATGAGGATCTTAAAAGCATTAGTATGTCACGGCCAGAGATACGACGTTTGCGTAAATTCTATGAAAAACATTTCCCCCATGGATATCTTAGCAAAATTAAACGTTTACTACAAGCTCCCACGGCTATAGTGAAGCGAGATGAGTCTTCGGGAAGCGGTGCAGGTGGTAGTACGGGCACATTGGGCAATGCTTCTTCAACGCCTGGTAATTTGAATAGTTCTTCGGGAGCGATTAATAAAAACAATAGTTCTCCGAGTAAGGCGCCCAACAATAAACATATAATACCAGCTGATGCCATTAGTGTTAATAAAAAGGTAAAGGTTCTCTTCATTTCAGAGCACTCGCAACATGGATTGCCAAAGATTTTTTCAAATGCAGATCGTAGGACCCATAAACTATTACGTGTACAAATAAACACCCCCCGTTAAGATTAGTTGCTTCATAAAACGTCCTTGGCCCATTAAAATTTCCCGAAATTTTAAGTAAAGAGTAAGAGAAAAGTAAAGTAAAGTCTCGGTTCTGTCGTTCTGTCTATATCAAAGTTTAAAGAGATGGATGGCAATTTATAGAACTGCAGTTTTCTGCAGTCAGTTTTTAACTGAATTAAGCTGGGAAAAAAGGCAGCTGACCCTATGGATTAAATTGGGTTAAACTGAAAATGCAGTAAGCTACGAAACAGTTAGAAAGTTGTCTACGAGATTTTGAGCCAAAAATTGTAGTCATGAAAATGATAAAGATTGGCACACGTCCGTCCGTCTCCTGCAAAAATAACTAAGAAAATAGTTTGCAACTTAGGCTGGGAAGTTTTAACGCATACGCTATATTCTCCAGGCCGGACCATTTCCGATTGCCACTGATTCAGATCGAAGCAGTCATATTTAGCAGATCGACGGTTCGTAGAAGTTGAAGATTTGCGCAAATGAATCGATGGCTATTTTCGGCAAGTTTCTGCCGACCGCGACCGCATCCATAAGCTAATCGATAAATAGCGAAAGACCACAGATGATGATGGTGTGTATTTCGATTATTAAGCTTCCTAACAATCGTATTTTAATTACAGTTGAATTTTATCAAAAAAGAGCACGAATTTATTTCTACACTTGTCGCATAAATATGTCGAGTCAAAAGGGTAAACGAGAGAGATTTTCTTTATTGGGTTATCCAAAGGTGAATTTTGATGTTAACCCATTGCCCAGAATGTCAGATTTTTCACGCTTTTAAAGCATGGCCTTCCGTTATTGCTTTTTATAATAATCAGGAATCAGAAAATACCGCACTTGAATAGATATCGGACGACGGCTTTGAATAACAGATTAACTCTGTCCGTCCGTCTGTTCAAAGGTTCTTGAATGCTGTTTTCTTACTCTATCGGCATAGGGCACTGCGGAAGTAAACTTTCAACCTAGAAACTCACGTTAAACTTTTGAACACCTTTACCTAGTACGTACGTACTGCGTACTATTTAGTAATTAATGACATTTTGCTGGTAATTGATTTGGTTCTTATATTTATATTCCAGCTGGGTACCGGTGAGTTTGGCATTGTGCAGCAGGGTGTTTGGACCAACGGTACAGAGAGGGTGAGTTCTGAACACATACACACATCATTTCAAAAAAAATGTAACAAAAATCTATTTCCATAATCAGATTCAAGTGGCTATTAAGTGCTTATGCCGTGAACGTATGCAATCAAATCCAATGGAATTTTTAAAGGAGGCTGCCATTATGCATTCCATCGAACATGAAAACATAGTACGCTTATATGGTGTTGTCCTGGCAACCGATTCGTTAATGCTGGTCACCGAATTAGCTCATTTACGTTCGCTTTTCGAGTGTTTGAAAGATGCCGGCTTGAGAGTCAGTTTTCTTACCGTACCCACCTTATGTGAGTTTGCTTTGCAAATCTGCAATGGTATGCGCTATTTGGAAAATAAACGTTTGATACATAGGTAACATGCAATACAAATCAAAAAGAAAATAAATTGTTATTAAGGAGGAGAAACATTTTTTTCTCTCTAGGGATTTGGCTGCTCGTAATATTTTGGTATTCAGCAAGAATAAAGTGAAAATTTCGGATTTCGGTTTGTCGCGTGCCTTGGGTGTAGGCAAAGATTATTATAAAACTAATTTTAATGTTAATCTTAAGCTACCGATAGCCTGGTGTGCTCCGGAATGCATTAATTATTTACGTTTTACTAATGCCTCAGATGTTTGGGCGTATGGCGTTTGTTTATGGGAAATGTTCTCTTACGGCTTTCAACCTTGGGCGGCTTTAACGGGACTGCAAATTTTAGAAGCCATAGATGCACCAAATTATCAGGTAATTAATATTAAACGATTTTTTTATGTCTTTAAAGTTAAGCGGTTTTTTTTTTCTTTTTTATTTAAAGCGTCTTGAGCAACCCGAATGTTGTCCTCGCGAATATTACAATTTAATGATGAAATGTTGGCAAGATGATCCTAGTAAGCGTCCAAAATTCAATGAAATCTATGAAATGCTGCCCGAAATGAAACCGGAACAATTAAAGGCCGTTGATAATTGCTTGGAATCGAAAACTAAAGATCATTTGATTTATCGACAGAATGATATAATAACTGTATTAGATCGTAACACGGGTACTCCATTTTGGAAGGGGGTCTTAAATTCTGGCAAAACCGGTTTATTTAATCCATCGAACACAGTTGCTTATGTCGAGGGATTGCCCACACTAAATAGGTATGAAAGCCACGTTTTTTCTGTAAGCAATTTTTATGATTTTATTGGAAATTTGCAGAGAGTCCTTTAGTCGCAGCACCAGTGATCGTGCTAGCAGTAAAAGAAAATTGCGTACAGAAATGATTTCGAAACCACAAAATGACTTTAAACATACCGGCCACGTGGGTATCGATGGAGCTTCCTTTGGTGATATTGCATTTCTGGGATCATCTCAAAACGTAAGTGCATATATGACAAATTCGGGACTCAATCAGATTGCAAAGGCGACACTAAGAACTAACTGAAGGTACTTTGTAGTTTTTGATCTTAGCCAACAATGTTCCAGTTAGTAGAAAGACTTGCGACGGAAGCTGTAGCATACAATTGTGACTTTCTCAGCTTTTCTCTTTCGGAAAGAAAATATCTTTGGTCTGTCTCTTGTCGTTTGAAGGACGTAGGAGAAGATCACACTAGAAAGTAATTCCATGAACGGATTTAATTGGTCCTTACGGTTGCCTCGTTGTAGACAGCATACTTTAAGGGTGACATTGCCTTGCCTTCTACCAAAAGGTTGCATATTCTGGAGAGGACGTGACATTAGCGTCAATTTTTTAAAATAGAAAAATTTCCGATCGAGTATAAATTTTCATAATTTGTTGTTGTTCTCTTTGGATCCGTATGCGATTTTCCCTGCTATATAATGATTCGTCTAAGTAAATATCGCATCGAGTTGGGACTTTTACACTTATTAGATCTTATTGTTTACAAATAAGTTTTTTAAACCGCACCAGGTCCATTCATTTCTGCTTCTTCTTTTTATTTATGCTATAGTATAATCACGTGCCCCGTCAAATTGTCACGCCGTACAAACCATCCGAGGATATTGAACAAACGCCGCTTTTACTGCCACCAACACCCACTAGTCCAGATTCCTTACAGACTGCGTCTGGTTATTTTGCTGATGATAGCCAACATAGTACATCGACTATGAATCCTTCGTTTATTCCATCAACTGAAAATACTCCAAAGAATTTTACTAACACTAATAGACAATCAAATACCTTCGAATTTCCTACTGATCACACGAATACAAACACGAATCCATTTTCTATGCATAAAGCAGGCGAAGATAACGCCAATATGACAATGGCTTTACAAAATAACAATTATGGCGTAGAAAATAAAGAACAATTATCTTGGCGTCAATCGTTAACCGCCGCTAATAGGCAAAGTGAAAGTTTCGACGAGCCTCATCAGTATCATGAGATATCAGATGACGATGAAATGACGCCCGATAAATTAGATTTTGGACCATCCTTACTAGATGAGATCAATTCTATGTTTGGTTCCATGACAGCAACTACCGGCACAACATTAACAACAACGACTACGCACAATAAAAATGCTGAAATTGATAATTCGAATACTAATACAAATACTCATAATAAACGTGGCGATTTTTCGGATCTAACCTCAAAACTTATACGAAAAAATAGTGCTGGCGCAACGAAGAAGTCTAAGAATTCTTGCGGCGTTGTGAAACCGATTTCGGTAAAGGATGAAAGAATTTTGAATCAAGCCATTGAGATAGCCAATGAAATTAGTGCCAGGTTAGGGAATTGCTTCAATATATATTAAATGTTCCCATTATATAATGTTACACTAATTTACAGATCTATGTGTAGCTTGGTTTCCGATCAGCCGCCACCGTCTACCCAAAGTCCAAAGCGTAAATTTAGTTTTCGTTTTCCTCATCTCAGCAATCATCCATCTAGTGTTGAAAAAGCTCAAACAAATATTGGTTTAAACACGGCTGGCGTGGGCACAGCAAGTAGCACCAGTCACTTGCATACTTTATCACCAAATTCCAAAAAGAAAAACTTCACTGAGGAATTGAAAAGTATACCGGATTTGCAAGTAAGTTCATTAGCATATGCATTCGATTTTTCCATTGACTTTATAAGAATAATTAAAATTTTTTCTTTTCTTGAATTTCTCTCTTTTTTCTCTACTTGTGTTTTTGATGGTTTTTATATAATTTTCCTTTATATACTTTGATGAATCTTTTGTTAATTTAAGTGCTTTCGATCTATGTCAAGTGATTTGAATAATTTAACCACGTCCACCTCTACTGTAGATATTCGTATACCGTTGTTTGATAAGAAGAGTTCAGATTTTTGTTTTGAAAAATCTCGAGAAATATTAAGTCGACCTTTAACGTTTGGCAGTCAAATTATAGCTTCCGATAATACTAACAGTATACCTCCATCACTGGAGGAGTATAAAGATTCTTTCGCCTCAGTCGATCGTGGGGAGGATTCGCGCAAAAAAACCTTGAATGAAAATCTATTCGACATTGAGAATACATTAAAGGCTTTGAATTTGGATTTTATGCATACCTACACGGATCTGGATAAAACGGATTCTGACGAAACAATATTGAACGACCAATTTTCAAGCATAGTTTCTTCTATAGACGATGAGATCAGCAGTGCCGCAGGTAGTCTGAAATCTACGGGAGTATTCAACTATAATAATGGGAAAAATACTACTACAACCACTTTTGATTTTAATGCAGCCACTACGCATTTGGATAAACACTTGCAATATATGAAAAATGCTCAGGCCAATAATCAAAATGTTGGTACTGTCGCCGAAAAATGTTGTAGTACACCGGATACAGGTTTCGCTTCGCGCGATACAATTTCTCTATCACGTCGTAGTAGTCAAAAATCTAGCTACAGTCCCCAGGATAGCTACTTCAGTCCCTCGGCATGCAATGGAATTGCAGGTTTCCCTTTGCCTTATAAGAATGGCGCGCAAAGATATAATAGCGAAAATGTGACTTCCCCTTTTCGGGGCTCGCAAATTACTCCTCATGAAAACAGCACTACTTCCGTTTATTCACCTAAACAACTCAAGCTTGAGGAGGATGATTCTTGCAATCGTGGGCATAGTAAGTTACGTTTGCGTTCCATGTCCTTTACTGATAATCTTAATCCCGTCTCGGAATCATACAAATACGATAAGAGACGTGAACAATGCACTAAACATTCTCAGAGTTCCGACGACGCCACCAGCAATCGACGTCGTCAAATATACAAACCGCGATCAATTAAAGCTCGTACATTAAGGCGTTTAAGTTATAATCCTATAACGGCTGCCGCTACTAGTTCCTCATCGAGCAGTGAGGAGGAAAGCGTGCACAGTATTGACTGCACTATAGCTCGTTCCGAATGCGATATACGTTCGCGTGCTTTGATTTCCCTAAACAAACGGCGACGTCAAGGTATGACACGTAAATTATTTGATGGCCCTCATCACGATGATCATGAACAAATTATTGGAGCACCAAATAAGTTGTACGGCTCTAATGTTAGTATTAAATCAGCTCCTCATTATAACTATGGCTTGGCTAACACACGTAGTGGTTTTAATTCTGCGACTTCGCGTCTTATGTATAAACAGCAAACTTATGATGAAAGTCTTGTCTATGATGAACGTATTTATGATTTCGGCGGCAGTGGGGCAGTGGCGGTGGCCAAGGGACCAAATCAAAATATCAACAATTCTAAAAGTAACGCTACCGCTTTATTCACAACTTCTAAAGTGTTACGGTCTAGCGGTAATTCGGGATCTGGTTCTGGATCTTCTTCGGCCACTTCTTCGGCTGTCGCGGCCTACAGTGGTCTAAATAATTCAGCATTTCCCGAATTTGACGTTAGCCGCTTAACTGGTCTCAGTCCTACTTCAAATTTAGCGAACGCTCTGCCCGAAACAAATCGCACACCACCTTCATCACTATCTCTAACGCAAATTAACAGCACTATGGTCGGGTGCAATACCGAATTTCAATGGCCCGAGAAAATTCATGCGTCGACAGTCAAACAAAACGATTTACTGTGGCGCCAACAGCAACAATTAGATTACAATGCTTACAACGACTATCGTTCACATCCATCATCTACGCTTAGCTCTTCAACTTCGGATAGTGAACAATTCGAATATCGTTCTGAATATATGCCGCCACGTATACCACCCAGTCCGGCTCCATAAATTGAGGCATTAAATAAATAATCAATCGTTATACAAAACACAGGGTTTCCGTATTAGTGAGGCTGATTAATTTACTTAAAAGCAATATTTGACGATAGCAAGGTTGATGATGATATTGAAAAATACGTTAAATTGACAATAGTTGTGCTCTTTCACTCGTGGAATAATGTCCTAACCAAACAAGGAGTGCCTTACAATATTCTCCCAATCATTTACTGAAAACAAGAAAAAAAAAACAAAAAAAAAAACAAAACAAAAACAAAACCCAAAAAAAAAAAGTGTCCCCCCGATCATATGCACATCCCGCCCTCATACTTGCATATTTGCACCTAAAAGCGCACTCACTTAAGAATAACAACAGCACACGTTTATCGTAAAAGTGAAAGGAATATACAGACAATTGATTGATTGTATTTAGAATAATGCAAATGGAATTTGAGACTTGCTAACCTCTAGCCGATGGCGAATCTACGAGTAATGGACTTGTTTGTTTTTGTTTTTTTTTTTTTTTTTTTTTTTTACTCAAGCGGAGAGAAAAATAATAAGCTCAATACATATTCGAAATGTTGATTTGATCTTTTAAAATTCTCGAGTTTTTTCTTCCTCTATAAAAACATCTTTTTTCACACCCATCCGTCAAAGGATGGGGAATATATTTTTTCATTTTGCCACCACTCACAAGAAAACTTCCCAGAGACCCGATCAAATTCTAAACCGATTTAAACATGTCCCTCTGTCTGTCCGTCCGTCTGCCTGTCATTAATACTCCTGTCGTGCATAGTTCTTGCACGCAGGTTAGTATGGAAGATGGACTTAATCGGTCAAAGGACATACATACCACACCTCTGTTTTCCAAAGAGAAATAAAAAATTAGTCCTTTGCTCATTACTCACAAACTACAGCAGATAAAGCTACAAAAATTGGATTTTATATTTTGTAGGGGATGCAAAATACGAAAATGGAAATAATTGATCGCTCTATTCAATATTATGGCTTTTTTTTTATTTTTATTTTTTGGGATAACGCTGGTGGATATAAAAAATTAGCTTACAACGGAATACAACTTTTTTAAATTTTTTTTTTTTTTTTTTTTGATTAAACAAAGAAATCCGGCCATTATCCGCTGTGGTCGCAGACACTCGGCCAAATAGAGAAATTTTTGCAATGATTCCGAGTGATAGTGGACAGGAAAAATGTGGACTTTGCTTAAACTTTTACTGAGCCATTTGATGGCATTTACTTGATCAATAACTGTTTACTTTCTGCATATAAAAGTTTCTATGCCCTATCGCTTGTGATACAAAGGTGCATTAACTTTGCGCGAATGTATGCAACACCCAGAAGAACTTGAGATAGAGCCATCTTTTTTTGTAAGCGTGTCTGTCTGTCTGTCTGATTGTCCGTCTTGTTTTTTGTGTTTAACTTACAGCTCTTTTTGGATATTTTAATGAGATTTGGTACACTGATGTGTTTTGGCCCAATGGCAAACGATATTAAAAATGGTTCGGATTGGATCACTTTTTCGACTACTTCCCATAGAACATATTATTTTGAAAAGTTGTTCTAGAAAGTACTGTA
Source organism: Glossina austeni (assembly GCA_000688735.1). NCBI lineage: Eukaryota > Metazoa > Arthropoda > Insecta > Diptera > Glossinidae > Glossina > Glossina austeni. The sequence goes on from KK502844.1 coordinate 69,237, forward strand.
GGGCAGAGTTCACTGTAATTTTTATTCCAAACTTATTACAACTACAAATATTTCAAGCATTGCTTTATTTATTTTTTATATAACAATTCTTAATAATAATAATTATTAAACATTTCTTCATATAAGAAATTCTATATGTTGTTGTGTTTTGAGCTTATTAATTTCCTCTTATCAAAATGTAATCTTCCATGACTTGACGTATACCTCAAGACAAATAAGAAATTAAACAAAAAAAAATTAAAATAAAAAAAATAAAAATTGAAAAAATTAATTTTCTTAAAAAGGTTTAAAAAGAAAAAAAAAAAAAGGAAAAAAAGAAATAATAATCAAATTATTAATAAAATAACCAAAGAGTTAAATGTTAAACGATATTCTAAAAGTGAAAAACTGAATAAAAGGTAATTTGCAAAGCTACGAATTTCTAAAACGTTAAAAAGGTATCCATCTCCTAAAATATTCCTTAAAAATGATATAATTAAATAAACTAAATACTTACAATTCTAATGTTACAGTTGTGTGTGTGTGTGTGTGTGTGTGTGTGTGTTAATTAATTAATTAATTAATATTTGCATTTTATTCCAGAAAAAAAAATTTAAAACCAAAAACAAAAATTCCAAATTTAATGTTAAGATGTTTTCATAGAATATTTCTATATTGAAATACGTGCATACACATATATATATATACATATAAAAGATCAAAAATATATTTAAAAATTAAAAATATAAAATTATTAAATATTAAAAAAAAAAAAACAGAAAATTTTATAAAATACAGATAACTAATTCTTTTTTCCTTTCTTGAACTCGTATAAGATACTGTAATATTTTCCAATGCTATAGGGTTGTTCACGGGAGAGTGTAGAGGAGAAAAAAAAAAAAATTTATGCGGTTGTATTTTATTCTTATCTAATAATGAGAAATTCGTTTAAAATTGAATGCAAATCAGATTTCTACACTTCTCAATGAACACTTCACTTATATGTAATATGAAGGCACTTGATTTTAACAGAATTTTATCTTTTTTTTTTTTTGTAACTATATAACTACATATACATATATATATATATATTTCTTTTTTTTTTTTTTCATCATTTTTATTTCAATTTCTTTACCTTTACTTTTGTTTTTTTGTTGTTTTTCTTTTTTTTTTTTTGTTTTCTTCTTCTTCTTATATTTATTTGTTATTTGATTTAGGAAATTATCGGTGAAGAAGGTCGTGAAGCGTATAAAAGCTTAATAGAACGCAAACCTTTATTGAATGCTGCGGCCGCAGCTTGCTTACTGGGACAATTAGATCCTCATATCGATCGTCTTAATATGACTAAAACCTTGCCAAGACGTTCCATGCAACGCGATGAATTCTGTTTAAGTCACGGCGTTAATAATTTCACCACTTCGCCTAGATTTAACGGTGACATTGATAGAGACTTGATGATACCACCGCTGCAAAATGCTCCACGTCCTACTACGTTGCCAACAAGGGGAGCGGCTAATCGAGCTCGAAAAGCGGAATTAGGTTTATTACCTTCGAGCCAGCAACGTGACAGCGTCGATAGTAGTCATAGTATTGTGGCTGCGAAGACTTCTGACAATATTTCACCTTGCGAAAGTCCCAGCTATGTAACAAATACTGCCAGTTTCAAATTGCCAGATTCAACGCCTGCAGACTTGAATCCTCTACCCGTACCGCCAAAGGAGGGTAAAAAACATATACAAACGAATCCTAAAAGGCATGTACGTAAATATCCCTTAATACTGCCCGCTAATGGTGTACAACGCACTCTCAATAAAGTGATTGGAACTGAGAATACAAATCTATGCAATATGGCTGTAACGGTGAATATGACGCCCAGTCTTTGCATAAAAAAGACTTCACAAATTGCCACGCCCACATCACCGTCAGCCGCAGCAGCAGCAGCAGCGGATTATGAAAATTTTAAAAACAATGAACGCAATTATCAAAATGTCGAGCATTCGACTGCGGATGATAGCGCTTCGCTACAATTTGAATCCATATTGGAAGCGGACTTCAATAAGGATCAGGTCTTGCATACACCAGATGTTACAGATGGTTTTTACAATTTCTCGATACAAAAGGAACACTATCACAAAAGCAAAGAAGTAGAATACGATCCGAAAAAACTTACCGGTTTGTATGTTAATGAGGATGAATTAAGAAATTTGGACATTGATGGAAATTTGGAAAAGTTGAAGGTGAACGCCGCTGAGCATATTAGGAAAATCGAAATTCAAAATGGTATGAAAATGAAAACCCCACCCAAACAGGAGGAACAAATAGTAGTCGAGAAATTAGATGAGATCAAGACTCAAACCGCAACTCTTAACATGCCGTCACCTTCGTCGGTGAAGAGGACGCAAAAATCTGAGGAAAATGTTGACGAGGAATTTAAGAGTCGAATTTCACCGCCCGTTGGTAATGCGAATACGAAACGTTTGTTTTATGTTAAAACTGCTAAAAATGAATTGGCCGGGCATGCTTTATTTCAAAAAGTACGCGAATCGGCCGATAAGGCCGCGGCAGTGCAAACATCTGATAACGAGGCGCAGCGTCATTCTACGCAAATGTTAAAAACTGATATAACCGAAGGGGAATTTTTTACGGCCGCCGTTAATCGTTTAGGTGCCTCCAATTCAGTCAGCTGTGAAGATTTGCTTGAATTCGCGGACAAAAAGCCGAAAGGACGAGAACGTGGTATCGATTCTGACGAGGTACGCATTATGGTGAAAGTTTTAGGAAAAGATGTAAGTTTACCTTATTTACCTTGCAAAAGTATTTGTTTATCAATTAAATTGCTCTTGCTTTTGCCCTTAGACTACACCGGAACGTTGCTTGGCCTCGCTGGAATTCATCAATTGGGACGTACACAAGGCCATTAAGATTTTAAAATTACAAAATATTTTAAATACTTTAAATTTAACACTGGCAGACACTGTCGATCACTTGCAAAGTTGTGACTGGGATTTACATACAACCGCTAGACGTCTCAAAATCATGAAAACTTGAATTTTTCTCCATAAAACCACATCGCTTGCGTTACAATAACGACGACAACAACAACAACAATAACAACAACAAAAAAGGAGTTTTGCGTTTATAAAGCCATTTAGAATTTTGTCAGTTTTTTAAATTGTTTATCATTAGTTTATTATTTTCATCGATACAGTTAGTCTTTGTATGTGTTCTCTACTACCTGTTTAAGTCAGTGACCGGCTATTCGGAAAGTGTTAAGAAAGTCCTTCTTATCGTTGTCGTCCATCAGTAAAAGTAAAGGACGAAAAAAATCCATGACATATATAAATAATATTTCCCAACGTTTGCTCTTCAAAGGAAGGAAAGGTAGAGGAAAGCTGCTCTCTAATTCCCGTTTAAAAAATAAGAGGAAAAATGAAATAACATTTTCATTCCAAATTCATAAAAAGAAAATCGAAAAAAAATTTCGACACATTTTTTCAGCATAGAGTAAGGATTTCAAAAGCGAGATTCCGACTCTTTGAATTAATTAACGCTTTCGATGATAGCCTTTCCAATATCGGCCTTAATCAGCAGTTAACCACCAAGATGATTATATGACATCGATTGGAATAGATTTTCAATTTTGCTCAATGCTCAACACGTTTAAACATGCCTTAGTAAATTGTCAGAAAATGTCTGTCGCATATATGCGACGCCGGAATGCGGTAAGAAACGACTGTGTCGCATGTAGGGTGTGTTCAAAAAAAAAGGTGACAAATATTTATTTACTGATCAATATCTCTTTTGTCTACTTCAAACTAATAGCCCTTAAATACAATCGCCTGTGGCAGTGCTGCTCTCGGAATGCGCTTTTTGATATGATCTTGAGCTTTTCCAATGATGCGGTCTTTTTCTCCTTAATCGCGGCAAACTTTTATCCTTTCATAGGTCTTTTCAACTTTTGAGACAGGAAAAATTTGCAAGGACCAAGTCCGGGGAATGCGGTGGCCTGATTATGGTGTCGTTTTTGAGCGAAAGGTTACGACCAAGGAATGACATGTGAGCCGGCGCATTATCGCGGCGGAATATCTAAAAGCCGGGTTGTTTCACAATTCCAGACGCTTTTTTCGTATTGCTCCACACAAACTGCATCTAACTTCGCGGCTATATTCCTCATTGACCTTACGAGCCTTCTAGCAAGAACTCATGGTGCACAACGTCATTTTAATCGAAGAAAACAGTGGCCAGTGAGCAAAACCTTCACATTTGAGTAAACTTGGCGGGCTTTCTTCCATTTGGGCTTTTCTGGCCGTTTCCATTGGGGTGATTTGGTTTTGGTTTCGACGCCGTTAGATACGTAGGGTGAAGTCCCTCAATCCTAAGGTTGGAACAATGGACGTTATTTCATTGAGAAACAGTTGAGTAAAAAGCATGCTTCGCTTTGTGTTTTAATACATAGACTTGTCCTCCTGTCTTGAACATTTAAATTAGAATGATTTAAAGAAGAAATTATAATTAATAAGTTGAGGCAAAGTCAAAATCATTTTCTAAATTAATGGCCGTGATTGCATAATCTGAAAAGCTATCTTTTTTTGTGTGTCATATTGCCGTTCTCTGGAAGTACTTTTTTAGAATGAAAAAAACGTGTTAAGTTGGACCAGGAGAAAGTTTCATTTTTACTAAGAATTTCACGTACGGTATTTTGATAGCAAATTCATGTTGTAGCTAATCAGTTGAGATATAAATGAAATGAAGAAATATATATATGTTGGGGCTCTTTAGTTTTTTTTCATGCCCACCATTGTAAGATGGGGTCTTTTTCCCATAATGTGTGTAACACCAAAAAGGAAGCTTCAGAGACCCTATAAAGTACTTATAAAATGCTTATACTTATAAAGTTCTTGATCGGCATGAAATCCTGAGTTGATTTAGCAATGTCTGTCCGTCTGTGCGGTGCGTCTTGTTGACACTCTCTTGGTCGCAAAAATCATCTTCGAATTTGATAGAAACATTGGAAGTTTCTGCACGCAGGTTGGTGCTGAAAATGGGCCAAATTGCTCAGAGTGGAAGTGGGCAGTGAAGCGTAAACTGAACGCAACTCAGTTTTTTTAACAAAAATTTTTGGATTTTTATTCGTTATTTGGAAATTATTAAATTAAGAAGGCTGAAACTTTCCATACTTACTTTGCAAGACAATTTTTTTTCTAGGCCCGAAAATGCAACCAATCGGCCGTGCCTACACAAGGTTACGAGTAATTAAATTTATTTTTTTTCACTCTTTTGATGTTTTTAAGCTTATTTATCATAAGACAAACAAGACAAAACGTTTAAAACTATTTTGTACACTCCTCAAATGAAGATATATTATCTACCTAAAAATGGGTTAATTTTAAAATGGATATGAAGACACCGCGAACAAATTTCTCCTAATAATACCAGCGATATGGGTATCAAATAAAAGGAGTTGGAGAATAGAATGCGAGAAGTGTGGTGGTGGGTATGCAAGATTCGGCCCCCGCCGAATATAACTTACTTGTTTTTTTTTTTTTTTTTGTTTTGTTTATGGGAATTTGTTGCTTTCATTGGAATAAAAGCTAAAAAGTACTGATTGCTGTCAGCTGTCAAATCACTGGCCGTCTATAGCTTTATTTTCTCTTGTTTTATATTTATATATAAATTTATCTAATTTTTGTATTTATTTCCTGATCATGTCTTAAAATTCATTTATATTATGGCATTTTTTTTTTTTTCTAACTTTTAGAATCTCATTTTTTTACTTGTACTTATACAAAGAGATGGATTTTTATTTTCAATTTTATTTTTAATTTTAAGCAGTTTATTTTTTTATTTAAATCGCGCTCACAACAAATATTTTATTTTCAAAGAAAAGTGCCTTTATATGTCTACATTTATAATTTTAATACAAGTCTCTACAAAATTAAACAAATCAAGCATTCAAACATACATTTATATATACACACATTATATATACACATATATACCATAAATTATACAAATATTTAAAGTGACAATTAATAAAAATTAAGCAATATTTAAAATAAAAATTAATAATTGGTTTTCTATAATGAATATTAATTAGCATTAAATATATTTCGTTATTCTACATCAAATTAAAAAAGACAAAAGTCAAGTAAAAAGACTATATTTGGACATGAAACACGAGACATTCCACACTACTTGAATTAGTACAGTTATTCATATAAGTACTTTTAAAGAGAAGGCGGTATAATGGGCATGGTCGACAAAGTGATCTGATCCGAGCCATTTTTAAGGGCGCTTGGGTCAAAACATGCCGGTGTGCCAAATTTAATCAAAATGTCTCAAATACGAAAGCCTGTAGAGTGAACACAATAAAACAACAACAGATGGACAGACACGCCAAGATAAATTCAAAAAATGACGCTAGCTTAATCGATATAATAAAAGAGAGGCATATCTCAAGTATTTGGTTTCAAGTTCTTTTTAGAACTAGCAAAAAAATACCTGAAATCATATCTCAAAAAAAGTGATCCTTACAAAATTATGGATCCAAGGCTTTACAATTTTCATTTTGGACTTTGGAATCGTTACTTGATTGTTGTTTTTAGAAAGACATTCGCGTTATATTAAAAAAATCACTAAATGGGCGCCCTGCCTTACTTCAATGAGTTAAATGCAGCATGGTTTTACGCTAACTACTAACTTATCCTTAGGAGCTCATATTGGAAGCTATTGCTAAATACAATTCTCATCGATGGCAACGGCCGACACACAAGTTAATGCCGCTAATGGTGGTAAGTAAACATTTTGAAGTTCATTCAACGGAAGCTATTTAATTTCCTTTCTTTTGATGTCAAAAATTGCTGTTTAATAAACGTGGCGGCATCCTTGTGGTTATTTCATTTTTCTCTATATTGAATGTATTGAAGTCACTTTATGCCACTTGGCAAATTGCTATTTATCATCTAAATAAATCGTAGTAATTAACTAAACAATGTGTTTAACATATGCTGCCACTTATTTATTATATTTTTCTAAGAGAATATATAACAAGAAAAAAACGCTACAATAATGACTAATGCAGCATTTGGCATCACTTTGCTTGAAGTACGAGTGTTTCATTCCATTGGATTTCTACAAAAAATATAACTGAATTAACAATAAATAATAAATCTAAAAAATTCCTGAGGGAAGCGGAACTAATTTTTTTTTATATATTTTGAATCTTTACAAAATTTTAAATAAATCAAAATTATGAGAAAAGTAGCGTGTAATAAAAAATTATTAAGTAAGGTAAATGCAAAACGCCGGTAAGACCGTGATGAAAAGAAAAAAAAACAATGTTTTGGTTTAAGAAAAAAGTGATCTGAAAGTTAATAAAAAAAAAAGAAAACAAAAAGAGGGAGAGAAAAGCTTTCTGAGTATTTTTTATAACCACAACTATTCAACTACCTTATAAAGTGGGAGGGGGGCTCATGAACTCTCTATTTGAAGAGAGAGCTTAACTGAGAGTGCCTTAGTTTTTATTATGGAAACGAAGTTAAAGAGCATTAGAGCATCTTTTCTACATAGTGTTTGTTTTTGTAGTACAATGTTTGGCCTAATGTGGTGTGTGCCGCTATTTAAGTATTATTTTAACTGAGTTGATTTGGAACGTCGTAGGAACACCATCTTATTAGCGCTTACTATCTCATTGTTATTGCGTGTATCTTTATTTATTCTGTGTGCTTTGCAATTTTCTAATAAAAAATAAATATATATATATACACACACATATATATATATATATATTTTTTGTTCTTTTAAAAGTTCTCAAGTGTCATTTTCGTTGTAAAACGAAAACGTAATTTGCAAGAAAAAAAATCGTTTCAAAAAAATTATTGCTTTCTAGTGCCAAAATTTTTTTTTATATTAAACCAAAAACTGTTAACAAATCGAAGAAGAAGCATTGGGCAATTTTGTGTGACCAAAATTAAATAAAAAAAGTTAATAAAAAGGAAGGCGAAAAAAAGAGTTATCTCAACGCACATATTTGCATAACTAAGCGCCCGTGTGTCAGTTTTGTGCATTTATAGAACAATATAAAAAAAAAAAAAATTAATTTTAAGTATTACTTATACGTAAATCTATTTCTGGAATAGTGTGCGGGTTCAGAGATAGTGAATTACAAAAAAAGAAAAAAAAAAAAGAAATACCTGAACAATTAGCAGAAAAAGCGCAAAATAATTTATTAAACGATTTGATTAGTAAATGGCCGAAAATAAAGGAATCATGTTGGCAAAATCTGTACAAAAACACGCTGGACGTGCCAAAGAAAAGGTAAAGATGTTAAATGTTCTTTCCCGTTTCCTCCCTTGGGCCGCCACATTCATTGATATTGATAAAGTAATGGGGTGAAAAATATTTATTGCACAACATCAATTAGTACACAATTTTAATACTCATTACTATTTACTCTCTTAGTTTTTTTCAACACTCTCATCTTTACGAAACCCTCACAGGTTTTGAAGGTTATCAATGCGATATACTCCTCATTGAGAGAGATAGAGAGAGAGAGAGAGAGAGAGAGAGAGAGAGAGAGAGAGAATAAGAATAAGATGTCCATTATCCCGTTACTCCGCTTTCGTTACTTTGTGCAAATTTGCATTCTCTTTGCTTACCACCTTTAACAGTAATAGAGTATTGTTGTTGCTATTGTTGTTTTTGTAATTTTTGCTGCTATTGCACAGTGCATTGCTTAACTTGTTTTCTTTCTATTGCTTTAAAAACCAAATATAAGTGGGTTTGGTTGGTGTGTTGCTTTTTATTTTGTTGAGTTCGTTAATATAAACTGGTTAGTTAGTTGGCTGGTTGCTTATTTGTTTCTTCATTCAATACGGTTTGATTGTTTATATTATTTGCTCATATTTCTCGTCTTACAATCGCTCACGCATACTCCGTCATTTATGTTGCAAGTGCATGAGCACTTGCTTTATTTCATTTCGGTTTCGTGTTATTATTTATAGGCCACTAACTACACATATATATATGCAGTCTTACCATTTTTATCTGCTATAAACTTTAGTCGGTTTTCGACACCCTCCTATTATGTGCTTAAAGTTAAAGAGCATTTTTTCTAATATCTATTAGATAGATGTGAAGCATGACGACGAACTACTAAAAATAATATTGATTTCCTCTGAGCAATATTTGGAAGAAAAATTTCCAAAAAGTCATTAAGTAAATGCTCAAATATAAATTCAAGTTTATTATTTTACTTTATTTGTGATTGGCTAAGATGCAGCCACAAAAATGATCTCTTAAACCAGTTACAAGAAGAAATAAAAAAGCGGATACACAATCTTTTACAGCAGCATAGGATATTAAAACTTAGAATTTAGGCTTCAAGAAATTAAATTCATACGCTGTCATAACAGCAACAGAGAGTAATCGTAGCATCTTAAAGGAATATTCACTTGTAATTAAACTTAATATTAAATATATTTAACCAGGTTTACAATAGATTCACTTTCCATGGCTATTTAATGCTGCCAAGACAATGCTGAAGGCAAGACACTTTAGAATGCAGTCATAGGTTATGTAAAAAATTCAGTTAATAATATTCGTAAAAAAATGCAGTTATTAATATTGAGTATTTATTATCTAAATGAAGTGGTATGTAGACTTTTGGCAACAATATGCATTTATTACTAAATTAATTATAGGCTTCAAAATGATTATGTAATTGCATTATTTACCAGTACAGGAATTTACGTTGCTTATAAATGAAATACAGCGAAGCAATTTATATCTCTTCGGTCCGTCAAAATCCTTTACAACCTGGAAGTTTGCATTTATTTTTGGAATTGCACCTTTCTGCGTGTTGATCCACATCACCCGTTGCTAGATTACTGGACCTTATTCTTCTATTGCCATCACACTTTTTTTTGGGGGCATAATATCTTCGCAAGTTGTGATCTATAATCACCTACTGTCAGATATGGGTTATTCGTTTTATACAATATCCATAAATTGTTTACTGCCATATCGATCATGTGATAAAATAGTCTATTATACCAATTGCGACTTTTAATTCTGATCCTATACCTATCTAAGAAGCTATTCATGAGTTCAACTTCTCTCATATGGACTGAAATTTTTAAATGCAATATCGAATATTGAGAAAGTACAGAACGGCAGAAGAAAAGTAACTTTTTTTCAACTAGATAAATTTTTTTTTTTTATAATAAATTCAAAAATGGAAAATTTATCTTCAAGTAACACGCTGAACTTTATCACCCACTTTCCCACTTTCGAATGTCAAAAAAAGGTATAGCTTATCCGGAAAAAGTACTGTCAAGTTTCTTCTTGCACCTATGATTTTCTTTGTTTGTTGTTGTCAACTTGCGGAGAAGCGCACCCTAAGCTTTTCGACCAAATTACGTGGAACCGCATTGTAAACAATTGGCAACACTATGCATTTAAAGGTTTACATTTATACACATGATCTGCAAAGGCGTTATGATCTTGAGAGGCTCATAGTACCCTGAGGGCCTTCCCGCAACATTGACGTGAATCGTGTTTAGTAGCAATGGGGTTATTACGTCCCCTTCCATAAGCTCTTTTAGGAAGAGAATTGTCAGCCTCTCTTCCGCTGCAGACGGTAAGCAGAGAAATATATTCTAAGACTAAAGTCTTAAAGCACTAGCATCTAAGGCTATCGGTTTTATTGAAAGCTCTATCGCATTTGCGATTTGAACCCATGACTATTGAGTTGTTTGAAATAGAAACGATTTCTAAAATAGACTTTAACTCAGCTAAGACACTCAATCTCGATTGTTTAAGGCCCGGAGTTTTTTTATATAATGCAAAAATGTTTCGACATTAGTTTTGTATAACCCGGGAATGAGAATGAAATGTGCTTCGCGTAGGGCTGCGATTCTGCCTATCATTTGAGAACTGTTTAAACTGTTGATATGTAACCGATCCGAGTTGCCTTCTGCTGTAAAAATTTGCGACCATCGTGGAAACTCACTCACCCTCATTATCTAATTACATATTTATAACATGTCGGTTAACAATTTCGAAAACTTGCACACACATGTCGACTCTAACGAAAACTTTTGATTAATTTTAAATAGTGTTAACCCTTGACTTGATTTCACTTTCTTCTTCTTTCTCATTGGGGGAATCTATATGAAAATACCTCCTCTCCCATCTTCTGGTTTTACTACATCGTGCACATCTTAACAATGCGACGAATCAATCTCAACAAAATTTTTTGGGTTCACTCCATGCAGAACTACTCTTGCATAACGAAAGAAGTTGCTTTTCATAGCCACTCTTTGACGATTTTGGTCTTGAATGAATATAAGTAGAAACATTCAGGTGGGACATCGCTTAAGGACTTTCCAAGATAAGGTGTTGTAGAAAAAGGAGTAAAAAAGTGGTCCAATCTGAACGAACCATTGTTAACAGTATTCATCTTCGAGCACAAAAGCATGGCAGCAGCATACCAAGTTCCATTAGTATCCCTCAAAAATTATGATCTGTGCACCTGTTAAACACAAGGAAACAAGATGGACAGACGGGCAGACAAGCTAAAATTGATTCCACAAATGATTCTGAGTCGAGCAGTATAATCAAGAAGCCCTATCTGAAGTTCTTCTGGGTGTTGTATACATCAGAACAAACTTGCTACACTCTTGTACCGCAAGTGTTGTAGAGTATAATGACCGGGCATTAAGGGAATACCTCCTACATGTGTAATAGAGTGATGATCAGAAAGATGTATAACTACAAAGAATGCATGTAGTAAAAATGTTTTTATCGATCTAGAGAGAAAAATTTTCATATATTATCGGTTGACGATGGTAATCGAAAATTGGTTGCAAAAACCGATCTCAACTGTTAACATTACATACTGCATAACGTCTTGAACTTTAAAGGATCGTAGCGATCTTAAGTTCACGCTAGTCAGTCAATAACTTGGAATTTTCCTAGCCAAGACACCTACCAATTAATCTAACAGAGCTATGTAATTGCTTTAACAGCTCTGTTAAGTAGTTAGGATTAAGATACGATGGGACTTGAAAGCCTACTCCTTTCAAATTAGGAAACGTGAAATATTTCGGTGGATAGCTCAAGGATCTATACGAAAATCTCTTCCAAACAAGCTAAACAAACGCAAATTCTGCGACTACTTTTACTAAATTTTTGTAGTGTGCTATGCTAGCATGAACCGTCACATCGAGACTATGGTGGACAAAAATTTAGAGCTAAAACTAGACTGATAAACACCGAGATTTTTGAATCTAAATGATGCTAAGGTCTAATATTAATTTTTAATATTGTTTTAAGATTCGCTTTCAGATCAGATTTGTTTGTAATGTTATTTAATCAGTCCATCAGTCCAGTTTACATGGTATGGTGACATGTACTTTTTACATTTAAATGCTTTTGGGACAATCTGTCTTAAGATTTAATTAACTTGGATGTATATGTATATAGATATATATATATGTATTTTCCTAAAATTTTATTCTAATTTCTGTGCTCAGATCATTTAAAGTTGCACAATTTTGTTTGTTTTTTTTAAATACATAATGACGACGCGAGCAACTTTCTCTGCTCTGCGATTCTTGAAAAAAAAAAAAAAAAAAAGATCAGAGTTGAATGACCAATTAATGAATACAACTCTGCCAAATTACAATACTAATGCATGAGACATGCTTTGCTTTTCATTCTTCATGCGCGCACTATAAATGACCTTAAGAAAGTCAAGATGCTAAAGAAACGTGACTTCCTGTTGTTTTCTTAAGCTACAGACTTAGTACAATAGTTAGCTAAACTATAAGAGCAGAAAAAAAAAATAAGCAAAAAAAAAAAAAATGAAAAAAGAAAAAAATGTAAATTCCCTGAACGATTTATATATATGTATGTATGTATGTATATTATTGCCTATGAATATGAAAATTGATTAGTTTTTACACTTTTATTTCAATCTTTTCTTGTAATGGCTGTTACCTATAGCCGCTTGATAAGTAAAATGGCAAAGTCAAACATGTTTAATAGACAGTGAGACAATGATGCAGGCCTTAAAACGAATCTTGGATACTTGATCGCTTGATAGCTGATATATAAGATGATAATGATTTTGAGGCCAAAAAGGCTTAACTAAATTCGGGTGAAACTCGAGGGGGAATTAACTTTATTCCGAATAGGTTTGTGCAGTTTTAATTATTATTAAATATTTTTGTCTAAAAAGTATTGAGCCGAATACTAAAATGAATATGAATTGTTTAAGTGTACGAAATTTGATCCTTTGCAGGATTAATTTTTTTCTTTTAAATTACTTAGTATATTGAAATTTGATTTCTATTTTGAATTTTTGTTGCATGTACTTCACCGCCGGGATTAGCTGCCCTATGGGAATAATGTTTATAAGTGAATTTCGCGTCTCTAAGCCATTAAGCGAGTATTAAAATTTCTATTTGGCAAATTGCATTTTGTAAGAAACCCAGCAAAGGATGGACAGTTGGACCGACATAAATTTAGCATGTCTTATTACATGCATCGTACAAGGGGATGTATCAAAAGAAATTGCAAAATTAATATAACCGCATCTTTCCGTGTTGGTTTTAAGAAATGTGAAGAAAACAAGTTGTACAACAATCATTATTATGGTGATTATTATTGATGTAGTTGGGGCTGGACCATGAAGTTTAAAGTCAAGTCTTGTATTTAGTTGTGCTTAGAGTTTGCTGTATTATATTCATCTCTTGGTGTATATGTATGCGCGTGCGTTTGTATAATAATTGTTGTTTAGGAGAACCAGGCAAACTATCACGGTTTCATGTAAAACATGTAAAAATTTTTCATTATTATTTTGTTTTTGCTTTCGTTGTTGTTATTATTTTGTTTTTGCTTTTGTTGTTGTTATTATTTTGTTTAATCACGTTTGACTACATTTTTGTTGCTCTATTACTGGAGTTTACTGCCCACTACCAGCAAGCCAACAACATCTCCTCCTCAAGGTTAATGGCAGCAGGATATAAAGAAAATCGAATGAAACGTTTAATAAGAGCGGAGATAAATTAAAATTTCCCGTTTCAATGGATTTAGATAGTTGTCCAGCTTTAGATAGATAGCCAAGCCTATTGGCTAGTGGCGTTTACTTACTAATTCTGGTCCTTTGTCTTTGAAACCGATATCTCAAGGGCTTTTACCCGTGTACGGAGTTGTGAAGACTTAACTCCGCGGCGCCCAATGGCAGATGGAGCGAAAGAATGCACACCCAACGCTCCGAGGACGGTTAGTTTTCGGCTGCCAGATGGAGATATGTACATAGACGTATTCACTCCTTGTTGAGAGCGAGGTCCATCTAAAGCCTTTGCCTTTCTTTAGGTTAAGCAGTTGGTTGCAATACAACTCCACATAGATGGTTAAGATTTTCTAGAACATATACAAAAACATTAGTCAGTCTATCCCGACGATCCCACTCTTTCTTTTGGCTACAAATCCTCTGAGTCTTATCCATCATCGTGAATGTATGTGTGGGTGGGTGTGGCGGTGTGGCAGTTGGGGGGCCGGACGTTCCTTAAGTGTTCGATAAAACACCAACAAACAAAAAATATAAATTTTCCTTTGGCTAATTATACACTTCTTCTTCCTTACTTTATAAGCATTAATATTTTCCTGGCGGAAATTGTCTACGTTTTTCTCTAAATCCTCTACAACAACTTACTCTTACTTATAATTTGTTTTCATTTATACAAAAGTAAAAAAAAAAACAAAAAGAAAAAGAAAAGAAACAACTTTATTGACCATCAGCACAACTCTCCACGAAACATGT
>KK502844.1:108996-120303 GCA_000688735.1 Glossina austeni
AAAAAAAAAAAAAAAAAAAAAAAAGTAACCAGCCACTACCGGCGCGGTATTTCTACACAATTGCACAATCGCTTCAATCATTTATACACACAACAATTGTTATTCATAGCATTTTTTTTTTTGCCTTTTTTTTTTTTTTCATTATTGTTTCAATAATTTCTAGTTAATATGTAACCATGCACGGGCAATTTGTTACGTACATAGATATGTGTACAGGTAACTCTAAGATAATGGGGACAATATCCGTTGAATAAATTATTAAGAAATTTTTTTGTAATTTGATCAATTTTTTTGCAGTCGTATTAGTGAAGCATCATAAAATTTCAGTGTTCCTAACACATTTTGGCTCGAATCCTCTGTGGAAAATCTCTTAAATTTTAAAACGAATCTCTTCCCACCATAATGTTCACACATGTTCATTGATAACACTGTCTGTCCATCCGTCCGTATAATGTTCTCTTCTTTATTATTGTGAAAATCGGGACAGAAATTTGAAACTTGGCCGAAAACTTGTCCGTGGTTGAATCCTTTATTTATTTGAAAGACTTGAAAGTCAGCTCATAAGTACGTCCTAAGGGCTGAAAGCCGAATGTAGTAGTTTGAAAGCTATCTCATAATAATTTGAGATCTATAGCCGGACATTTTCATCATAACTTTTGCACTGGATCTACACTTAAGTGCTTTGTTGTAAAAATGTCTCAATCGTTTCACAATTACGAAAAAACGGGAAAAGCCATGACCATCTTAAATAGGCGAAGAAAGCTGAAAAGCTTTGTTTTTGTTGACAGATTTACCTATAGGTTGTAAATCCAAAGAACGGCACTTTGAATGAAAGGGCAGCAAAGTAAAGGACCTTTTCATCATTTTTCTTTTCATTATCACGCCATCTCTTGTTCCAAAGGCTTTTAGATAGTTTAGAACTTTTTTATAGACCTACTTTCATACCCACCGTACCCAAATTATTTCTTTACATTTTTAATACACTTTCTTTCTCATTATCACTTCATCTTCCATTTCGAAGCCTTTTAGAAATTTTAGAAAATTTTTGATCAATTTATGTACCCTACATCATTTTGTGGTATGTTAAGTTTGTGCGGATATGTGCAACACAAAGAAAGATTTGAGATAAATCCCCCTCTTATTATACCGATCAATTTAGAATATAATTAAATTTGTCTGTCCGTCCGTCCGTCTTGTATTCCATCTACAGTCGGCAATTTTTGAGATATTTTGATAAAACTGCGTACACCGGCACGTTGTTGCCCAAGGACGGACGCTATTAAAAATGGGTTAGACTACTTTTCCGACCCTTCTCCATATAAAGGCTTCTTTTGAAAGTAAGTATTTATATAAATGACTGTATTAGCCGAAATGGTGGTGGACCATGTCCTACTATGGTCTTTCTACTTATCTAAAATGAATGCATTTAATTTTCCCTCTTTTGGTCTGCACTTAGCTTCGGTTAACTGTAATTCCGAGAAATTATTATTTTTATTTCTATTGCCTTTAGTTCTCTCTGTCTCTCTCGGCATCTTTAAATTTGTTATAAACTTGTAAATTGCTGCTGTTGTTATGCGCGACGGTGGTCGTCGTTATGAATTATTATTGTTTGTTATATCACCTTCTTTTTTTGTTCTCTCTTTTTGTTTTTCTATTTCTCTAAATCTCTGTTTAATTTCATGTGAATTGATTTTTATTGCAATTACATTTGTTACAGTTTCCACTGATGCTGATAATCTTTCAGATTTATTATTTGATTCGTGGGGTCTTGTGACTGCATGTTTATACTGCACTGCACTGTGCATACAACGGGTCACTTGTAGTCATTAAATAATTTCACACAATTTTTTTTAAAGCATTTTCCATTACCACGTTAATTTAAATACAAGGCTGAACGTGTTTCAATGTTATTACATTATTTAAATTAAATTACTTTTTTATTACACTTTCTTTACACCTCAACTTATTTTCTTTCTCGTTCTCTTTCTCTCTTTCTCTCACTCTCTCTTCGTAGGTAAAGCTAAGATTTGTTTATCTTTTAGAGGTGTAAGTATTTGATTTGAAAATTAAAAAAAAAAAAGAAAAATGCATTTATATGCAAAAATTACATGAAAATGAAAAGAAAACGCAACAAAACACTTATGAGTTTATTAAAAGTAATACGAAAAAAAAAAAAAAAAAATAAATCGGACTCCTTAGTTTAAACTATGTTTGTATGTATGTAGTTAATTTTAACAAGAGATCTAATTTGTATTTGACAAAGAATTTAGTGAACTTAACTTGGACTGATCCCGATTCGTCTTGAAGCTGCTACCTTAGGCAGGTAAGGCATACTGTACTCTATTTTCATTGAAGCGTAATATTAGTTTATGTGCGACGGACACTCCTTATGAGCGAATATGCAGAGCTATCAACTACACAACGAAAGTCACTACTCAATGGTCCACAAATTATCTAAAAATTACACGTGGCATAGGATTAAAGGTAGAGGGTCGACAAGTTGGAAGGAAATCGCAAGGCCAACTGGTCCGTAACATACAAAAAAACACTCGAAGATAATAGTTCATCAAAGTAGATTATAGATAGTAACACTCGACCGGATGTGCATGGGTAGGGACGACACAAGCCAGGTTTACAACACCCAATGCAGACCTAGGCCCGATGATCCATTAATTACCAAAAAAAAGGGGGGTTGTAGTCAACAGTGGATTTCAGGTAGAGCTGAATGTAGTTGAGGTGTATGTGAGCGTATTACAGGTAGAACTGAGTTCACTATAGATTGGGACACTCAACACAAATCGCAAAACCAATTGGTCCAAAAAACAAAAAAACGGAACTCCGAGATAATAGTTCGTCAAAATAAGACTCCTATAGACAGTAAGAGTGGCCTATAGGTAGACCAAAGCTGCGTGGGTTACAGCTAGGGACGACATAGTCAAGATTTGCAACACCGAGTGCAGAACTGCACCGAATAATCCACTAATTACAGTCCTTAGTAGATGACAGACATAGGCGAATGTAGTTCAGATGGATGCGAACGCCTTACAGGTAGAACTGAGTTCACTACAGATCGCAAAACCAATTGGTCCAAAAAAAAAAAAAAACGGAACTCCGAGATGATAGTTCGTCAAAATAAGACTCCTATAGACAGTAAGAGTGGCCTATAGGTAGACCAAAGCTGCGTGGGTTACAGCTAGGCACGACATAGTCAAGATTTGTAACACCGAGTGCAGAACTGCACCGAATAATTCACTAGTTATAAAAAAAAAATGGAGATAGTAGTCCATAGTAGATGGCAGACAGAGGCGAATGTAGGTCAGATGGATACGAACGCATTACAGGTAGAAACGAATTGAGTCCACAAAATATCAAAAGATTGCAGGCATTTGTAGGCCATAATAAATTTCAGGTTAACATGAGGGTCTTATACGTAGAGAGGTGAGCTTTTTACAGATTAACGTTGTCTAACGCATCAAGCCAACTATTCCCAGTGGCACTAAGAGGTGAACTATACAGTTAATAACAAGTGTATTTCGCAACTAGATTACAAATAATTAAGAAACAAAAATCCAGAGTCGAGTAGGTAAGAACCGTGACTACCAAGTCAGTGTTCGTGGGTTCAAATTTCAAGGGCAGTGGAGTTTGCTTGGGCCCTTGGTAGCTTTAGTGAGCACTCAGTCGATAAAAGCATAACACTAATCCTTTGCGCACACATACACAAGATGCGGCCACCACTTCCCCCTCCATTACTTTCTCTTTCTAGGTAACAACCCCTGAGTGATTGGTTATATCAAAAAAAAAATAAAAAAATAAAAAATATCAGATATGTAAATATGAAGCTGCAATGAATTTATTGTTTAGAAAATACAAGTTTTTTGGATGAAAATGAGAAAAAGTATTTCATATGCACTATTGCTCATTGCTACGTATATATTTTCCTAGGACAAACTAGTCAGGGAGCTAGTTTCGTATATTTTCGTAAGAAGTGAATCGTTGTTCAGCAAATGTCTGTTTCGTCAATGCAAATAAGTGTTAATCGGAACAAATTCGAGTTTGACGAGTAAGTATACTCGCTAGCTAGCATTTTCTGCTTGACTGATTCCTGTGTATCGCGATCCAGTTTGACTTATGGATGATCTCATGTCTTGAACTTATGTTGCCTTTTCTGGTATTTTTCTTGCTTTTTAAACAACGAATCGATTAATTGTTGTTCGAACCATTCGATATTTAGCAGTTAGTACGAAATCACGCTTTTCTGGTTCTTTCAAACACATCTTCCCGCCAACGTGATTCAGTCTCACAGTCAACGTTGACGATTGGCCTGGATATACCTATGAAATATTACGCCTGCGATTCTTAAAATCGATTCGTACCCAATTAGGATACGATGTAAAGAAGAATTTCTTTTTGTATCGTGCGATAAAAGGAAAATGTTCTCAGTGAATACGGTTCATTTGATGTAAGGCTTAATACTTTCGTTGGTAGGAAAAGCATTTTTTATTTATTTATTTATTCCACTTATACAGAAACTCAACTAAAACAAACAACAGTCGAGTTCAAATGACTCTTAAAGTAAATCTTAAATTAATTATTATTAAAAAAAACTTAGTATAAGTACAATAAAACAAAGAAAAGGAAAAAAAAGAAAAAAAAGCATGTACACAATTAGCACAGAGCCACATCCACAACCGGTACAGAACCTAGTTGCAAATGAATCCCTAAGCCATCCCAAACATGCATAAGCTTGCGTTGCGATATGTTTCGACATAATTACTGATTATTGCCTCCATATGTCCGAAGTATAAAAAGCACAACCCTGGATATGCATGTCCGTTAATGTCTAGGGGCTAATTCCGATTTTATATTTAAATATCTCGTATTAGTGCTACAGATAAACGCGGGCCAACTACGAATAGATGACAAGATACCGAAAAAAAAAGAAAATAGTAATAAATCATGTGGAGTACACAGAGATGCGGGTAGTTTAGAAACTGGAGCACTTAATGCCTATCGCATAGATAAATAGTGTATAAGCTATCGAAAATATTAGTTCGAGATACTAGTTAGCGCGCAAAAATGAATGAGAGAGTCCGTGACTAGACCGCAGAGAGACACGAATATATTGTAGCAAAATGTCCTCTGTTAAAATAGGTTGACAGCTCCTTCGATTTTGTACTCATTTTTACTCCTTTTGACTCGCTTTGCACGTTGTCTGTTCGCCGTTGTCTGTTGTTCACCGTCGTAGAGACCGAGATTAAGAGCTCAAACTCGGCACGTGTAACCTTAGTTGATGGTTACAGATCAGGTTAAAAATTTATATTTAACAGAAAGCGAGAGCAAATAGAAAAGAGGATCACATCTCAAACAAACGATACACAGAAATTGTAACTTGGAATCCATAAGAGGAATGGATTTCAAAGCAAGTATAAGTACTTCCTAGGGCTAGCTAGAAGGCTTAGTCGATGAAATGACAGAAAAAGCTGAAACTTGCAACACATAAGAGATATGAAATTGAAATCTGATAGAAATATATCTTAGGGCCAGCTTGGGAAAGCTAATCGATCAGCTGTCATGTCCGGCTTTAGCAAAACAGTACGCAACCCCAACCTATTGGGTTGAAAAGATAAATAGGAATCGTAGATATTTTATAAGGCTTACTTGTATCAAAATTTTCTTAACCAAATCAGAGGCACAAGATCTACCTGAGCCGACATGATCAAGAACGCCCATATCGTCTAGTTATGGTTAATCTGCATTCTATACATTGTCGATGGTCATAAAGGGAGGACATTTTCACAACTGTTGCTTGAGACATAAACATGGACAATTTGGGAATCTCTGCTTATACCAAGTAAATAAATTGCAAACAGTCTATACTGTATGACACTAAATTATGCGTAATCGCAGATAAACAAATGTCTAAAAAAGGTAGAAAAAACTTTGTCGTTTTTCACAATGCGCTTCTTTTTGTTTTCATATAAAAACCTCATAATACTAAATGGAGACCGATAAAAAGATATTATGTGAACATACAATATATTTGTTTAATATATATATACATACATACATACGTAAGTATGTCTTCGGCAGCCTACGTACATACTTGTACTGCAATTTCTCTTTTCTGTTATTGTTGTTGTTTTAGGTATTTTGCAATTTCCTAGTTGACCAACAGACTGACAAAGAAAGATATTGTGTTGACTGACGCGTTTTGCGTTTGCTAAGCGATTGATGACAAGAATGGAAAATAATATGAAAAAAAGTTGCACGACAAACGAAGCAACATAATAAAAAAAAAAGTAAAAAGTCGTTGAACTAAAAAGTTTTTTTTTTTTTTATTTTTTTTTTTTTTTTTTTTTTTTGCAAACACATCAATAATTACAAGTCTGTCTATCAAAGCTTCTGTTGCTTGGTTAGAAAATGACAAACGACAATATGTGATGTGCGTTTAAAAAGAGAGAGAGAGAGAGAGAGAGAGAGAGAGAGAGAGAGAGAGAGGAAGAGGGAGAGTGAGTGAAGTTGCGTTGAGTAAATGGTGTTGGAGATAAAGCACAAAGGTTAGTAAAAAGCTTAAGGGGCCATATAACTTTAACGTATTTAAACGTTTTTCACAATTAAGGTCAATAGTCGTCTGTCTCTACGACAAATGAAAAAAAAGTTTTTATTGAAAAACTAAATCTCTTAAGGGAATAGTTTTACGATAGCGCATTGCCTCAGACGCCCCCTAAAACTATCATTGTTTTGTCGACTATCTACGCATCTAAGATGATGAAAATCAAAATGGAATAACACCACAAAAAAATTCTGCAAGCAAAGAAAAAATTACTGCTTCCATGTAGCAATGAATGTGGATTGAGTTCTTTTACCACCGCACCTGCCAACTCATTTTCTTATATTGGCCTGATGCGATTAAATTATCTTCTCGGGTTTTTTTCTTAAGTATCAGTGTACTCTCATCCTTAGCACATAATATTACGGTATAAGTTGATCAAAAATTATTCTTATCTTAAATGAGAAAAAATGTTATTAAATAGTTCATGGACCGAGTATATATTTCTCCAATTGTTGTTGTAAACAAATGAATTGTCTAGAAAAGATACCACATGTTCATCTAATATCTCGGTGCTTAGTAAGCTGCTAGGTCAAGTAAAACAAGAAATTTGCAGGATCTTACATCTTGTTTTGTTCCTAAAACTGGGGAAGTCTGTTACGATACCGGCTTAAACCAAACTAAAACAGCTTGAGTTTCATTAAAAAAGAAATCTTGGGCATTATTAGCGCCGTATCTGTCGCAGGGATCCTGTTATCATCATCCGTTCACTTCAGTGATCTATTGTGCTTACAAAAAACTTAAATTCCATGATAAACCAAAAGGATTATGAGTCTAATATATCCACAATATAGACCAGCAGAGATTAGCGATAACAGTTTATCACAGTGTTATACTATGGCGTATAGTCAATTAAAAAGGGAATACCAAGGAATTGACATTTGGGTAACGCTTGAGCGAGTTGTAAAAATTACGATGAAACTATGCGAGCCGCATCGGAAAAGAAACGAAACTGAGCTGCTTTTTGAAAAAATTGATAACAGGCAATGTAACAGTAAACCATGTATAATGCAAATGTACGAAAAGAACGTAGCCCTTGATGGACAAGAACACGCCAAAGGTGATAGAGCCAGAGACACGACTGACGTCATGCAAGATAAGGTGTTGGTGTGATTGGAAGGAAATCGTTCACCGCGAATATATCCAATCAGACCACGTGAATATTTCCCCTCTCCTAGCGCCTAGAGCTAATGCGTTAGAAGTGCATAGTCGGAATAGTTTAGAATAGAATAGAATTAGTCTTTGCTCAGTTCGCTGATCATTCGTTTCGTTCTCAGTAAAACTCTCTTAGTGCCATAAAACTGACTTTAGTAGAAGAGCGTTATAGTAATTGACACAGTTTTTCACTAAGGAACTCACAGATTTTATTATCGTGGGATAATCATTTCAGCGCAAAAATGTCAAAAGATGTTGAAAAAGAAAGGACGTAAGTGGTTAAATAAGATTCACTTTACAATAAACGACTTCTTGACTTGTTAGACAGCTCATAGAGGTACGCACACATATTATTTTTGATCACGTCCAGAAAGCTCTTCACTATATGACTGCAGAAGCATTAACCTTTAAAATTATTAGGCTCGATTGCGGTCTGTGGTCACGCGCGGCTCGGATCAAGAAAGCCATTATTAGAAAGGTTTGCAAAATTGCGTAGCATTCAAGGCAATGCAGTTGAGCCTGCTGAGCTTTGAAAAACTGAAGAAACTTGTGATAAGTCTGTGCAAGATTGTTACTTGTCTTCCATAAGTTTATCAAATACTCTTTCGAATTCGTCCCCAAAAAAATTAAATATTTTTATCTATATTAACCAGTTAATTATGACGACCTCTTCAGCGATATACTCGTATACTCGTCATATGGAGAGTATGTGCAATATGAAATTATGTTGTAAAGAAACAGCTTTAACCCACGTTATCATGGCAAATATACATTTCTAATGATAAAATTTGATGAGAAAATTCGACAAGGACGAATGGACGGCTCATGATTTCTATATTCGCCATATACGCTTAACTAGTTAAAGAATAAAGTTGCTTTTTAATACAAAAACATTTATGTAAAAGGAGAAGAAGTACATCAGCAAACACTGTAGCTTACTCTACTTATATTGGCGTATATTAGAAAAACCGCCTGACAAAATATATCGATACGGCAAATACACGTTCATAATAATGATAAATATTTATGAGGAAATCCGACTAGGACAGATGGGCGGATCATGACGTGTATATTTGTCAAATACAGTTAACTGGTTAAAGAACAAAGTCGCTTTTTAATATAAAAACATTTATGTAAAAGAAGAAGAAGTACATCACCAAACACTGCAGCTTACTCTACCTATATTGGCGTACACTAGAAAACCGACTTATGTCAGGCCGAGATATTACGAATATGACCTTTTCTAACATCAAAAATAGTATTTAGAGGGATATTTAACCCGGTCGTCTTACGGACTATAGTTAGTGGCCTATCAAGATGCTATTTAAAGCGATTCCTGCAAAAATAAAACTGTGAAACAAGTTTTATAATTTATTCAAAAGCCAAGTTAAATGCATATTCTAGCAGCAAATGTTTTCAACTCTATAAATATCAGAAAATATGTTTCTTAAGTAAATGAGGCAGAGCTGCGGATTAGCTGAGAGATTTTGTGCACAAAAAGTGCGCATAACGAATTTCGTTATGGTTAAATGTAATTACGATCTATTTTACGACGAACATATTAGGTAAGCTTGGTAGATATAAAGATAGCTTCAGTAAATCTTAATTATCTGTGGTAGATATTGGAAAGCATTTAGTGCTCGAATCTGTTGCAGACTCATTCAGTATATAGTGTTTTACTCGTTTCCAAGGCCATATGTCGTTTTCGTCTCTTTTTCTTCGCTGTATTAATTAATATTTGGGAAATTCTGTTACTCTTCTATGTATTTCCATTAAAATATTCATTATATTGTAACTGTACATATCAATCTAATCGTTTGTATTACGACAAATGCCCCAGTTTTTTATAGTTTTTATTTTGTCTTTTTTTTTTTTTTTTTTTTTTTTTCGAATTGACATCAACTCTGATTGTCGCCGCCGCTTGTTCTGTTATATAGTTTGCAGTTGCTCTTTACACGTTATTACAATTGTTGCGCGAGTTTTTGTCTTTTTACAAGAACTAATGTCTCTATATATATACACACATGTTGATTGTATCTTAAACACCATCAACTAACTACACAGAAAAAGAAAAAAATTGACAAAAAAAAAAATGTAAAGAATGTAATCTATCAATGGAAAAATGAGGAAAAAAAAGTGAAAGAGAAAACAAGAAAAGAAATACGCAAAGGTTATGACGAATCTTTTGATAGCTACCGTTACCACTTGAGTGTAAAGATAGTGTTAAAGTTCTTATGGTATGGGTTCGCATTATATTACATTGTATATTAACTTTAATTGATTCATGTCCGTCCGACCGGTTATTACCGGTTCAGTTAAAGTAGATAGAGAATAGAAAAGAGGAAATTTTTGATATGTTTGATGTATTCTGGGATTAATTCTAAAAATTGAAATTTAAAAATGGGTGTAGAACGCCCACAATGGTCAGAATGCTGCAAGAATTTCGAAAAAAAAGGAAATATTTACAATAATGTAGAAGGTATTGAACCAAAAATTGGACAAACTTACCTTTTTTTTTCCTTCCCCTCGTTAGTGAAAGCCGAAATTCGTTCTTAGCCATACAAATATTTTTTTTAATTAAAGAAAAACAAATTTTTTGATAGGTGTCTTGGCACTTAACAGTTGTTCGTTATTAAGTACGCTTCATGTTGAGGATCGAAATTACATTTTTGCCCCCCAATATTGTTTCCTAACAATATACGCAGTTAACATTTGAGCGTTGAGCGTTCAAGAATCCCTTCACATCAAGACTACTAAATATTGATAACGGAAATTTCTTTCTTCCCAGCCCAATATATTTTTCATTAATATACAAAATTAATAAAAAAAAAACAACATATTTGATGTGTGGTTGGCGTTCAGTAGTAGTCAGTCGTCTGAAGGTAATTATAGCTTTCTTATTTATATATTACTTATACCTTTCACTTTTATTGCCCAGTCTAAAGTAAATCTGATAACTTTCGATAAACAAGTTGTGATTTAGATCACAAGATGAATTTTTGCTTTCAAATAAAAAAATTGAAAATCATTTTTCTGGAACGGTAAACAGTCAAAGATAATTCTTATGAGGATGGGGGCCTGGACTGAATGGACTCTAAGTCTTTTTTCTTGATACAGTTTTACACTCTATAAGCAATGAAGTTGGATGTGAAAACTTATGAGGGTGAATAAACAGGTCGAAGAAGGAAATAGTTCTAAACAGACTCAATTAAATTTTCTTTTTTTTTTTTTCTACTCAAGGGTTTTTTTTTGCGTAACACACTGAAAGCAATAAAAAGAAAAAAAAAAAGATTGTTTTCGAAATTTTCTTCTAATCAATGTATTATTTACTAGTACTTGACGTGACTTATGAGATAATCAAACTAATACACCTTCAACAGGGGTTTGTGAAAATGTGCGGCGGGCAACAAGTTTTGTTTTACTTGCATGCGATTTGCAATAGAAAAATGACTAAACTGACTGACTAGCAGCACTAGTGTTAGTAGGGAGAGCAACAATTTTTTATATATATATATATTTATATATATATTTATATATATATT